>JAUZST010055913.1:0-23977 GCA_034779995.1 Parotocinclus haroldoi | reverse complement strand
ATATATAGATATATCTGTCTCTTTATAGGAAGGCAATCTAAAACCAAGGGCATTTGTATGCAGTATTATTCCGCAAAAATAACAGCTTAGGCTATAGTGGCAGGTATTTAGTGTGACCTCCCCTTACACTTGAGAACGTCTTGCAACAGAAGCACGTGGCAGCTTCATTGGAATGCCTAGATGATCCTTCTACAGTCTGGAGAAGTTTGAATAGGAATGGTCATTTGGAAGACACAATTGGCTGCGTCTTGACATAAACTTTAATGGAAGAATAAAATTCTTCATTTCCTTGAGCACAGAGTGCATTTGGTTTTAGTAGATATTTTGCAGTCGCTGCATTTAATTCCAGGGTGCCCCGATCCTGTGAGGGAGAGAAACAACCCGGGTCTAAAGAAACAATCCCGCAAGAAGTGAAGTCTCTTAGAATAAGGTGTTTGGTTCTTCTAGTTGCGTCGGGGACAACACTACACTCCGTATGCATCAACGGCAATCGTGAGTCTGTTTACATGCATTTAATAATCATGGTCGGATTTATTCACTCATTAACTATTAACTATTCCAGCCGATCTAGAAATCAGATAAATCTGATTAACAGAGCTGGATTTTATCTCAGTAATCCAATTCTGTCATTCTAGACGGTTTCTCAGTCTGAGCAAACGGGACACAAACACAGCAATCAGAAGCATTAGCAATATTTACTTTTAAAACCAGAAGTTTGAGATCATTGGCGGGTTTGATTATTACCTGACTCATGTAAACCCGGAGCTTTCCCATGATCAGATTACGCAACATATCACTGAAAAAAATCGGATTCTCTGCCATTATCGGACTATTAAGAGCACGTAAACAAACTCAGTGTTGTAATTAAATGGGGTTTCATAGGCTATAAGATTCTGGCAAGCACAAGGAAGCGCAGAGTATCGTACTTCTGTAAATCACTCTGAATAAGGGCATCTGCTAACGAGTGCTATGAGGCAGTAGCAAATGACAATGTATTAATACCATCCTGTCGTACAGTGCAGCTGCCACACACTGGACCGCTTTAAGGTTTACAAAAAGTCTGGTCTATTTAACGGCTGCTTCTCTGGCAGGTGGCCTAATAGTCTGCTTTTCGAGTCGCTCTTGGCTACACGGAGCAGATTTTGATATGAAGAGTCACAGATGTTTTCCAGACTCCCATCACTACAGGTCTGACATTCGCTCGATCTCTCCGCCTGTCACATTCTGACCAATCAAATCATTTACTTAATGCCATTTATTCTGTCAACAGTCCGGAATTATTTCTAGCAATTGTCTACAAATGCATAATTTTTACCTCATGGCCAATTTGACCTGATTTCACTTCACTGTTTTAATAATATTATTTACCTTTTGTTGTTTTTAGAGATGCCAGGGTTTCATACCATGTCATAAAGTGCTTAAACGGTAATGAAATGGCAAGTGGAATGATTAATGCGTATGTGTACAATTCTGTAACGGCTGTTCTAAGCTACATCAATCTTGAAGCTCCAGTACAAGACTTCAGACATAACAAGATCTATCACACAAACATTTAGGGTAAGTCGAAAAAGAAGCCTCTGACTGAGACGGAGTCCGTTCAGCTGACTGAGATAACATCTTTTGATTATATAGTGATTTCAGTCCTATCTCTTTGTTTTCCATTTGTCTTGGTTTTACTTGAATCTGTCTCATCAGTGCTATACGCACTGCTCACAAACATCAGGGGACATTTCAAAATGAATTTGAAGAGGATCCCACAAGAGTTGTTGGGCAATCGGATCGTGTCCATGCCCCATCATGGTCAGTGTGTTTTGGCAGTCTTGGGTGACCATACACCCTACTGAACAGTTAATGTGTGGCTCTCTCGTCCAGTTTCGTCCACTTGCTACTCAATCATCATAACTGAGTTTACATCTCATTTGCGTAATTGAACAACTTTCTTTAATTTTTCACTTGCTTTTCTGATTGTCTTCTTTAATTAAAATGCTTAATTAAAATGCTTCAATTTCTTCATATTCATTTTGAAGAATCCCCTCATTTTTGTGAGCAATATATTTAAGTCTTGAGGTTTGAAATGTAAATCTTAGTTTTCTTAGATTATCAAGTTCTTTGTTCTCGGTTTTTTTCAGATTTTACAACCTCAACGCTGAACAGTTGAAACAGCATGGAAATGCAAGTTAAAAAAAAGTACAGCATTCCATACATTCAGTTGTCTCAAAAAAGAAATAAAAACTTGTATCTCTTGATTTATACTAACAGACTTCCTTTTTATGTATTGTTACATATGAATTGGTTACGAACATTTTTGAGACGTTTGGTGGCAAATGGCAAAAATACTACAAATTAAAATATTCGATCGTATATAACATTCTGTTATACTCTATTTTACTCTAGCTGTGTAACTCTTGAATACTTTAACGTATCAAATCTTGGACTTGCAGGAACCTGGTCAAACAGAAAATGTATAGCATGACTGATTTTTTTTTTATCCCCAGCACACACAATATGAACCTCAAAAATAAAAGGCATTTGTTGTTTGTTTACATTTTCTTCTATATTTGATGTTCTCAAATGGAACATAAATTGGGCTGTAATAGCCTAGTGGTCAAGGTACTGAACTCTGGACCTGAAGGTCCAGGGTTCAAATCCCACCTCTGCCAAGCCGCCACAGTTGGGTCCTTGAGCAAGACCCTTAATCCACCATTGCTTGAATTGTAAGACTATATGAGTTATAAGTCACTCTGGATAAGAGCGTCTGCTAAATGCTGTACATAAATGAGAAAAATAAAATCCTGGTGGTAAATGAACGATTCAATAAGTTAAACAAGCCTAAACTTGGTACTGTAGTAAAAAGGTTAAATATTTATAGATCTACGTGGTGAGTAATTCCGAGTGAAACCTTTATTAAACCTAGGTAAGACACACCGGAGCCGTGACCATAGAGGACTTAGCTTACCACGGAACGTTTTGGCACAGAGGTCCTGCTCTTCACCATAAAGACGCCACTGGCCACCTTGTACTGGAGTGCGGGAACTATCTTCACGTTCATCCCTTAGAACGCTTATACTGGGCAAATAGGAGTTGAGCGTCTCTAGAAACTTGCTGCATCCCCAGGACCAAAGGACAAGACGGGGTTTACGGTCACATCGGTACATGCCAAGGTGAGGCGGCGCATTCTGGGTAGTCGAATTTCCCACGGTGACACCCAGGCAGAGGGAGGAGCCAACATTATACAGGCGATTTAAGGTGACCCACTTCCAGCGCTCTGAGCTACGAGTGCAATTCCGGGCAAAGAAGAGCGAGCCGTCTTGCACTCCCAAACATCCAGATTCTCCCTCATCATGGAAAAATGCAAATGTGTCTGAGTCATCTGCAGGACCGAAAGATGAGAAGAGAGAGAAGGAAAATCATGTTTAAAAGCATTAAAACAGTTGGAAAACATAACATAAAGATGATTCAAGAAATAAAATCCATATCAACTAAAGCCTCCATTGATTCAACATACAATGACGAACATTGTATACTTAAAAATACAAATGCAGCATCATCAACGGTATTACTATTTTCATAGTGCGGTCACAAATGCAATGATACAAATTTAACTGCGGTTAGTAGCAAGGCTTGCAGTTTAAAGCAATTAGTTTCATTCTTGCTTGTTCTTATTTGACCTTAAAGAAATCATTTTATACTAGTTTTCTACTACACAACAGATTCATTGTATAATTGGAATGGGTCTGTGTGTCACGTGATGCAGTACCCCCACGCGAGACCCCTGCTACAACATGCCGCCTATTCTTTCTCATAAACATTGTCTTATCCAAAAACTGTAATTTCTCTTGAATTGAAAGTTGGTAAACAAAAACTGTTTGTTGTTTTTACACGGAAACATATCCGGAGCCTTTCTTAGAATCTACTTAATATTTGTCAAAACCTCCTAAGCAATGCAAATACAGTGTGAAGATTTTATTGAAAGAAAAAAATGTTATTTCGTTAAATCATATACTAGAGATTCACCGTACGATCATCTGGTGAGCGGAATCGGTGGTTTTTAGTGTGACTGGCTCTGACCTTTAATTGGCAGATCAATCTCATATAACCGATTCTGTGCCGGTGACAGATGGTGTACCGCGCAGCATTGCCACAAACACAGCTACACATAAAACACACACTACTTTGACCAACATGCATTCACAGTTCAATTCTGTTTTAAATACAGTTCCAGCTTTAAACTGTGTGTTGTTTATTGGACAGACCGGTGCTGACACACGCTGTTGACGAGGAAGATTTCAGTTGTGCTCCAAAGTGCACTAAAAAGTCTCTTCTTATATAACATAGTACTAGTGATCTGGTGTTATCTGGGCTACAGCCATGTCTTCAGCATTCTAGTTCTTCACAGTGAGTGTATGGTGTTTGCAGTATGCATGACGAAAATTCGCAGCACAGGAAGAACTCCGAAAATACTCAAAACAACAGTAAGACATTTAAAACGACATAACTTCACTGAATATGTAGAATATGACAAAGCTAACGCTAACTATGCTGATAGTGCAGAGCAATCAGGCATCTGCTGCTATTTTTCTTATTAATATCACATTTTAAACAACGAAAAAGCTTCAGTCCCTGTAAAGGGAGGTAGATCTGAATATTCTTCGTATCAGAAGCTAAAATGAAGTGAGGAAATTAGGATGGGCAAGTTGGTAGCCAAACTCAGCTAGCCCCTCCCCCTAAAAAATGCTGACTTGCCCCATATCTTCCAATCCTGCATTCAGGTTTCTAGTTTCTTCTCCTGTTTCCTATTTCTAGAGGGTTCGTGTGAAGTACTCCAGATGAGCGAAGTGACAGAATAGATAATGCTAGAAAATCGACAGAACAGCACAAGTCTGATATGAAGCAGAAAATCACATCGGCGAGATTGGATCCAATGAGAGAAACAAAAACAGTACAGTAGCTATTCCAAACTGAATCCCTCTTTTAAAAAGGAGGCAGCAAAAATAGTACAAACGGGAACCATCCCAAAACCAAATGGCCTCCTTACTGACCACAGAGAAAGAAAAATAGAATGAAAGAAAAATAGAGAGAAGACAGACTGGCTGTTTTACTGGTAGGGACTTGCAGAAAAGTTTGGTTTATTCTGTTATAAAAACATGCTCAAATGTTTGCACCTAGAGGCCACGCACGTAAGTTAAATATCACACAATCAAGCTTCAGAACAATAGCATTTTCACACATATGGATGTTTAATTGCTTTCACAAGTAATATTGTGATCCTGGACATTTTACAATGCTTTCACCTACGCCTGACCCCTGAAAATGTTGTAAACCCTGTTTTCTCATGGTCAGGAATGTGAGAGCTTTAAACTCCTATCTCTGAAGACCATGCTATACGCATGCCTGTGTGATATGTAAATCCAGGCTGGCTTAGGGTTGCCATTTCAGCCTCCTCCCCCTCAGTCATCACGTCTGCATGAGAAGTCCATCAGGAAGGCACCTCCATTGGCTGCCTCAAAGGTCCAAACATCTACAAATATCTTTGTAGTATATTCAATTGAATATGGGTTCGCAAATCATCGTGTTCTGGTTTTTATTTATGTATTACACGTCATCCCAGCTTCATTAAAAAGCAAATGGCAGGTATGTTTGATTTTGGTAGCTCCCTCAAGGTCACAACTGCATGCATGTGCAGACTGAGGAAACTAACTACTGACAAATTAGATTACCCAGTTAAAATTTGGCGTTCTTTATCAGATTTCCTAATCTGATTTCTAGTCCTTAAGCCAATCTGAATATTCGCAGCATAATATAATGGGATGACTGCAAAAGGCAGATTACGATCCCTTTATTAAGTGCATATAAATTAACTCACTCGTGCGGTTACCTTCGTCTTTGCCGTCCAACCTTAACATGCACACTTCCAACAAACATTGAAACAAGCTACAACAACAGCCTGATGATAATCATTCTAGAAGTGTTAACTTTTTCCATAAACACTCACAAAATGGAAACAGAGGCTGGGAAGGCAAAGTAGACCCAAACATAAAACCCACAGCATGTTACTAATATGCCTTGCTTTCCATTCTAGCTGTGTGGAAATCATCTGGTCAAATCATGGTCTGCCACCCAAAAGAGTACAATGGCCTGACTGAACCACCGGTTAATGTAAATCCCTGACTGCTGCGGTCTGTGGGTAAGATTCCGCAACGTTGGGGGATCCTGTGTGTCTCTGCTGTGTTTGTGTACGCACATGTGGGTTCTAATCAGATATATTTAGTGCCCTCTGAGCATTGTTCCAGTTTTGACTTTGAGCGAAAGCGAGCGTCTGATCATTACGATGGAGCGTATGTGGTCTAACTAGGACAAAGCGCTGGCAGGAGCAAGGCTTTGGAAAATCCCACACTGCTGCAAACCAAATGTAGAAGGAACAAGCTTTTTTAATGATATTATTATTATGACTTTTCCATGATGCAATGATTGCACTGCTAACAGAATGCAACGTTACTGACAGGTAGGGATTATTTGACTCTTTCCACGGTTTTGCAGCACGAAACGTTCTCCACCCAACGTTCCAGTCATCGAAAGAGCAACATCATCATTAGGGGATGTCGGATAAGCTTTACGTGACCTTTAAAAAAAGGCCGACTTCACAGACAGTCTTGTAAAGTTCAAAGTATTTTGTTACTTCCCGGACATTGAGAAACACGCCACAGATGCATGACACTTTGCCATTTGTGCCATTCCTTTGTGATGAATCTGAAGGAGTGCTAGACGACAAAAGTAAAATTCAAAAAGCTGTTGAAACAATTACATGATTAAGCTACAACAAATAAGCTGCAGATGCTTGCTGTAGTGCAGAAACACTGCTTTTCTCCGAGCTGCCTGCGAGGGACAGGAATCGACTATTAACAGCAAAGTCTTTTAAGTGATTATAAAGTATGGATAAGTAAATTGTCGCAGCTCAGCATCAACATGGCCATTGAAAAATACCCAAAACTGACCACTTTTTTAGGTACACCTCCATGTTTCTACACCCAATTTGGTCCTATTTGATCTTTCCATGTCGATGCACACAGTACTACAATTACAGACTGTAGGCCATCTGTTTCTCTACATACTTTGTTTGTCCTCTTTATTCTCTTCCCCAGTGGTCAAGACCCCTTTAGGGGGCATGTATTATTTGGGTGATGGATCATTTTTGGCATGCTTATTTTGGTGGTGGTGTGTTTGTGTGTTGTACCGGTATGAGTGGATCAGACATATCAGTGCTGCTGGAGTTTTTAAGCACCTCAGTGCCATTGCTGGACTGAAAAAAAGTTCACCAACCAAACTCTTCAGGATAAGAGGATGACAAACACAAACTCTGCAGAAACAGATGGGCTACTCTCGCATCTAAAAGGTCTAATTCACAGTGAGTGAACACAGTGTTTAAAAACTCCAGCAGCACTGCTCTGTCTGTGCCTGTTTACCATCACAACACACATTTACACACCACAATTTTTTAAAAAGCTTTATTGAAAAAGAAATGAAATTGATATGATGGTGGTGTGTTACTGGTGTTGTGATGGTACAAGGGGACAGACACAGCAGTGTCAGTGCTGTGCTGAGAATGATCCACCACATTGCTCTTCCACAGATCAGGCTTAGGTCTAAGCTCTGACTCAGACGCTCCAGGACATTCCTATCTTTAAGGCACTGTGTTGTCTTTTGGCAGTGTGTTTAAGGTTATTGTGCTGGAGAACCGCCTTCAATTAATTACTTGCCCATCTTCAGCTCAGGGCAGCTGACAGTGTGAGTGTACTTGGTGGCATCTGGCATCTATACTGACTCTGACCACAGCAGTGTCAGTGCGGTGACACTGGTCCTGATCATTAGAGAACAGAGTAAAGGGGACTAAAAGTGTGCAAAGAAACAGATCCACTACAGTCTGTAATTGCAGAATTACAAAGTGCTTCTATATTGTAAGTATTAAAGACAACAGGCAGAAGATCAAGATCAATGAAAAGGCTTATTTATAGCATGCTAAGAATAAATTACCTGATACATTAATTAATATACAGTGAGAATAAAGGCATCTTGTACACTAAGCGACTGTCTTATAGACAATTAGTGTTGAATTTTCTATTCAGTCACACAAATACTCTTAAAGAACTACTATCTAAAGACTCTTTTGCATCCAAGGAACATTTTCCTAGTTCTTAGAACTCTTTGAGAAAGTCCCCCTTTTCGCACAGCATAAACTGGGGATGTATTTAGTTCTCAGAGTGCCATGTGTTGAGACTTTTGTAGCTTCTACTTCAAGGTAGGTACTTTTCTCAGCTCATAGAAACCCTGGGCAATGTAAGTATGTAGTGGTTCATCTAGACACAAGTGATTGGTGCAAACATAAGTGCCTAAATTGAGTATAAGCAACCTTTTTGTATACATGTAAACAGTACGTATAAACAACGGATCTTCATGCTATAAATGAACAAGAACACAGACAAATTGCACAGACATGATATATGGCAGAGGAGATACAACATGATTTTGGTTAGGTCACTTCAGCGTTCCTACTGGTGGTGCAAATGCAAACCAAAGAAGGGCCGATATAAACAAATATGGGGCGACACGGTGGCTCGGTGGGTAGCACCACTGCCTTACAGCAAGAAGGTCCCGGGTTCAATCCCAGGGTGTGGCAGCCTGTGTCCTTTCTGTGTGGAGTCTGCATGTCCTCCCCGTGTCTGAGTGGGTTTACTCCGGGTACTCCAGTTTGCTCCCACAGTACAAAGACATACATGTTAGGTTATTTGGTGCTTCTAAAGTGTCCCTGAGTGTGTGACTGTGTTTGTGTGTCCTACGATGGATTGGTGCCCCATCTAGGGTTGTTCCTGCCCTTGCACCCAGGGTTGCCAGGTGGGCACCGGCCGATCCGTGACCCCATGTAGATTATAATAATGAATGGCTGGATGGATATAAACAAGTTTTGGGGGAAACTCTGCAGAGGGTAGATCCTCCCAAATAAGTCCTTAGGACATTGTTTGGTGCAAAAAGCACCTTAATTATCCAGTCTCACCCAGAAGAGGACGGGCTGACCATCTAATCTGGTCCCTCTAAAGATATCTTTCTTAAGTCTTCTGTGAGTTTTTTGTCTGTCATGTCTGGCTGCTCATTTAGAGCCTAGACTGTGTTCTGTAAAGCTGCTTTGCAGCGTGTTGTTAAAAAGGCTAAAACAATTCTTTAACTTGAAAAGATGTCACAAATCCCTCCACAGCAAAACACCAGCAACTTGGTTAAGCAAAATATTGATTAAAATTTAGGTCTAATACCATCTACACTTTCATCTCTATCATGCTCATATCTCAGAAGACAGATTACTGGCTGGCTTCATATCACTCTGTTAGGCCACATCTTATTTTTTCTGTATTGGATAGGCATTGTCTAGACTTATTCTGGTTCTGATGAAATATTTCAAAACATTCAATTATTGGCGAATCTGCATTTGTTTCGTCATCAGAGAATAAGAAGGAAATGTTCAAAATCTTCGTGAAATCTCTTGTTTCCAAATTCAGCGTTCATCTTCCTGCATTTTATTCCTGTTATTCAATAAATTGTTGACTTTTTCAGACGGTTTACAATCCATCTCAGGTCATATTATCTTATTTTCCTTTGTATTAACCAAACAGTCATTTACAAATACAGAGCTATTTAAACTTGCCATAACCCTAAAAACCCCATTAAAATATAAAGTTTTGACACATTGTGTCTAATAACATTCAGCCACCACGAAAAAAAAATATTGTAAGAAAACACTTTACTGTAACTAGAATAACAGGGTTCTAATGTTGATCACACTTGTTTGAATACACATCTACCAACTTTTCACACCTAAACATGAAACTGTGGTGGTCTAGCAGTTAAGGTACTAGACTACAGACCTGAAGATTCAGGGTTTAAATCTGTGCCAGGCTGCCACTGTTAGGTCTTTGGGCAAGGCCATTAACCCAGAACTGCTTGGACTGTCCAACTGGATCAGCTGTAAACTGTTCTGGATTAGGGCATCTGCTAAAATGGCCAAATGTAAATTTGAACTGTAAATTTAATACCTGTCCTTTCTTCCTTCTGGAATTGTTCAGTTCAGTCATTTGTATGGATCAGTAAAAAGATTGCTCTTCTCTGTTCCATTCACAGATCAGGCTTAGGTCCAAGCTCTGACTCAGCCACTCCAGGACAATCCTATCTTTAAGGCACTGTGTTGTCATTTGGCAGTGTGTTTAGGGTTATTGTGCTGGAGAACCGCCTTGAATTAATTACTTGCCCATCTTCAGGGCAGCTCACAGTGTGAGTGTACTTGGTGGCATCCATTTCCCTTCTACACCGACCATCATGCTTCATAATAGATTTTGTTTATTTTGGTGGTGTGCTGTGTAAAAATCCAAAAAGTAAAATCCCGTTCTCCATGAAACGTTTTACCACGTGCAATCTGAACCACAAAAAAGACAGTTGCAGACGATTCTTCTTTCATTTCATCCTGCCACACAAGATAGCTTAGTGTAAACCTCTGAGATTGTTGTCACATGCACTGGACTCTTGCTAGCTTCTCTGATCAATAGCCACCTCATTCACCTCCATCCACTTTGGAGGGGCAACCCAATTTATTCAAAGTGTTGATGGTGCCATGGATTTTTTCCTTCATAATTACACTCTGAGGGACATTCAAAGTATCTGACATTTTTTTACAACCTTCTCCGAAATTGTGCCTTTCCACAACTTTATCCTGGAGCACCTTTCCATTCACCTTTCCAACAAATCACTGCTATTGCAAGGTATGAAACAAAGGGTGTCATCTTGGTCTGAATGCAAAATTAATACAATGTCTTACAGTGAATAAGAATAAATTCTATAACCTCATCTGGACTTGAAAATAGTTATCAAGACCAGCTGTCCAATGCGTCTGTCTGTGGTAACGTTAACTAAAGACTGAGCTATTTTTCTATCCTTATTTAATAACAACAACAGAATAATAAAAAACAATAAATCAGTCCTTTCTCTGTATGTCTAAATAAAATCTGCACCTAAAAGGGAAAAATAAGGGAAGGAGCCAAGGCAGCTTTTTAGGAAGGTAACAGGGTGAAAAGGATAAGATATGCTAAGGCTCACAAATATTAAAATGAGGATCAATGAAAAAAAGTATTACTGAATGATGAATCCAAGTTTTTCATTTCTTCTGCCGGCATTACGGTCATTATACCGTTGCTAAAACAACAAATCTAATTGTGCCCATAGGCTTTTGCATATCAAGTCTACGACTTTTGTTGATTGTTCATGTGATTTAACTGTAAGTATGGGTTGTATGTCACCCTCACTCCTTGTTCCCTACATCAAGCATATCTTATGAAGCACTACTAGCCAGTCACTGTGACTGGAATCATTTGTGGCATGTGACTGTGGCATGTTTTATGCATTCTGGGCATCTTGCTGATCTAAAAAAGACATGAACACTGGAAAAAAATGCACTAATCAATTTACTCAATCCTTGATTTGAAGGTCATTGCTAGCCTTGCAGTTTACTGCATGCCAAATCTGCATTACAAATCTCATCAATAAACATCAGTACCACTCTAGCCTGTGGTATATCTGAGAAAACCTCTGTACTGACTTCTAAACCAGGCATTATTCCTAACTAACATGCTTAATGTTTGGCCTACTTCTGCTCATTTCTTTCTTATTCTGTCTTGCCCTTGCTATTTATTTGGTCCTCAGACAGTCGGACATCAAGAGGAACCATGTCGCAATTGGGAATTAGTGTCTAGATCATGCACAGACCTTAACATCCGTGGCTAATAAGAACCAGCTGCATGCTGACTGTCAACACAGTATCTTAAAATGATAAACAAATATCAACTATATGGAAAAACATGTAAATAACCCTTCTAATTAGTGACCTCTGGTATCCTAAACAAGCAAACAGTGCTAGTAAAATGGGTTGAACACCAGTTACTTTTAACATTTCACAACTTTCCACCTCTTAAAACAAATTCTATTCAAACAATAGTCGACTCAACTTCATCAGACACCTTTAAAATCAATTGGAATTCCAAAGGTGCTGGAAACTGTCCACTATCAGTGCCAGTGCTCAGTCATGCTCTAAATTCAGGTGAAAAGCTTTCCCAGAAAGGGAAAGGCTGTTGAATTAGCAAAGGAGAACAAACTAAATAGCCATGTTATGGATACTTAGATGCTTAAAACCTTCACCATACAGTGTTCTTTATAGATGATAGCTAATCCAATTCTATTTACAGTATGTAGACAAAATGTGTATCAGAAAATACAAATAAATGCAGGCCATCATTAGAGTTGTGTAGCAGTAAAACATAAAACATATTTAACAAACTTCAAACTTTGATTTCAAACTTGGATTTGATACTCCACTATACTTTTCCTATTCCTTTTATAATGTTATCATATCTGATACTATATTATACGATATAATATAATATCATATCATATCATATCATATCATATCATATAGCACAACACAACACAACACAACCAGCACAACATAATATAGTATTATCTTATAATATATCATATCTTTAAGATGGGACTATGGTGGCCCAGTGGATAAGGTACTGGACTTTTTACCAGAAGGTCCAGGGTTCAAATCCCACCTCTGCCACAGGTGGTTACCTGAGCAAGGCCCTTAACCCACAATTGCTTGGATAGTAAGACTGTAGCAATTGAAAGTCGCTCTGGATAAGGGCGTTTGCTAAAGGAGTAAATGTAAATGTTAATATTATCATATCTTTGTCATTTTCCAAAACATCTTTTCTTGGCTGTTACCCTTTTGAAAAGATATTCATGACCAAGGTTCTTTGGACTATAGAAAGATAACCTAAGCATCCTGATAAATCTGCCAGATGCTGCTCTTGCTCAAGTGCATTGGGAGGTCACACTAAATACTTGCCACTGTAGCCTATAGAGCCCTTTAAAAAAAAAGATTGTTTAATACTGCATACAAATTTTCATTTTCCTCCTGCTCTATTCTAATAGAGAGACTGACAAACAGTCTTTATATATGGTCTTTATATGTAATCTACACTTACACTGCTTACAAAAATTAAGGGATATTTAATTATGGGATATTTGATTTTGAAATATCCCCTAATTTTTGTGATCAGTATGATGGTGCGGAGAATTTTGCACTATACTGGTTGTACAATTCTTGCTATGTTTTTGCTTATTCTTGTTGCTGCAGCATACAATGCAATTATCAGAACTGCACGTTTCCATAACTGCTTGACGGCTTAAAAACAGTCATTTTCTGATTTACACCGACAATGGCGATGTTAAGAAGGCTAGGTTGATGACAAAATAAATGCCATGTTTGGTGGAAAATCCTGAACTCAACCCTATCAATCAGCCCTGGGATGAGCTAGAACAGACTGTAAAGAGGCCGCATAGAATGATGGTCCAATGCAACACCATGCAAATACTGGACAATCTAGGCCATCCAAGGAGGACTGGTCCCTTTTTGAGTCTTGGTCCTCTCAATGTTTCTTACTTCTACATTCAGGGTGTTTTCCTTTCCACTGTCGCCCTAGGCTTGCTCGATTTGGGATTGGCCTTTTAAGATAATATAATATTGTAAAGCTGCTTTGAGACAATTCACCGTTGTAAAAAACCCTAAATAAATCAATTTGACTTTAACAATGTGCATTGTCGAGTTTCGTTTTGCGTTCTTGAAGGGTAATGGCACTGAATCTTCTTTTAACACCACAGAGTGCAATATGTCACGCTCACAGATCCATATCCGGATAGCAGCGAGAATCCTAATTTATTTGATTTACAGGGGTCTAAAGATTCGTTTTGTTTACATGTTTATACAAGAAAATTGCACATTATTTTGAACTGTTCTTCAGAAATAAAAAAGGAATGTGCTCAGGTATTGAAAATATGATGAAGCTACGATAAAGTATTTTGTTTACAATTTTAAATCTCTGTTTCTAATCACATTTCTATGTGGACATAGACAGAGGACTCAGAGGACAAACATTTTAACTATATAAAGATTTATACAAGAAAATGTTACACTTCAAAATATACACTATTGAACATAAAATCGAATCATGAACTCAATGAATCGAGGTGTGAGCAAAAAGTATTATTAAACCCCTAAAATTATGATAATAATATAAAATAAAAGATAAATAATAGATCAAATTGAAATTGCAAAAAAGTAGAAGAAATATTTGAATATGTCTCAGGATTAGCAGCTTAGTGTTGGAGTGTAAACACTGGCCTATTATACTGTGCTTCTTCCTTCTGCTTTGGGCATACCAGCTAAAGGTTTTATTTTGACAGATGTTCGGTGGTGGTGGTGGGGGGGGGGGGGGCGTACAGAAAAAGAAAGAGGAGGCTTATATTTCTGAAACAGTGAAAGAGAAAAATTAGAAGGAGAAGCAGCAAGGGAGCGAGCCTAGCGATTTATTATATGGGGCTGATGAACGTTTTTGTAACACCGAAGACGACACAGGAAATTCCGACAGATGTTTCAATCTTCAGCCAGTGTGGATCGAGAATCCGTTTAGGTTTAGCGCATGAATGAGTCAGTAGGGCTAATACAAGCAATGCAACCAACCTGCGGATGAGAACATGGCCTCAGGTCATGGTTTCCACTGACCATTAGTTTATGGAACTACAACAGCAGCCCATGCTGTCCTCAGACCACCGTTGATGCTTTGCTAATGGGGTTAAACACATTTTAGGAAAGGCAGTGGGCTAAACTGATCCTGATCCTATCCATCAAAAAATCTACCATATTATGCTATGCTAAGCAAAAGTTTGACCTAAAAGGAAGGTCAAATAACGTTCAGGGCAAGCCATCATGCAGTAATGTACTTTAGAGCCTTGGCAAAAGGGGAGCATTTGGACACGTGCAGAAATGATTTTCTGTCGTTGGCCTCTAAAGACATGTTTGCACATTCATTACATGCCTTTTTACACCTTTTGACTACTTCCAGCATGAGCCAAAAAGCTCATTTTGGCCTTGTGGCTTTAGGTAGCACTGCTGATTTAAAATACACATTTCAGATGGAGTTACAAATAAACTGCGTGCAACTGCCAACCTTTGACATGAAAAGTTAATAAATGGGCACAGCTAGGGCAACATAGGGCAAAAGATACATTATCCATTCAAATATTCATTCATTCATTTCCTGCACCCACTTCATCCAGTTCCAGGTTTCGTTTCTTTGATTTATTGCCAGCTCAGCACAATTATGGCTATATCGTTGGCATACTTTTATTTTCTCATTTCCTTTCTTCATGACAAAGCTAATATAAACATCACAACAGCAGGTATTTCCTGTTTTAAAATGGGGATAAGTTCTGACAAATCCATTGTATTTTGGAAATATCTCTATATAAAACTTAGATAGAAATGATACTTTTACTCATAGGCTCTTATTACACATAATGAATTGTTATAATTCTTTGTAAGGATGTGTGTATAGATGTACTTTGTTGGGATGTTCAAAGTAAACAAATCCAAGCTTATGTTTGATTTTTTAGCTAAATATTTAGCCCTCTTGAAAAGAGAAAAGGAACCAAAATGAAAATATGTAAGCAAACAAAAAAGGGGAAAATGATATACAGTCCAATCCGGTTAATGGGAGCAGCCGCTTATTCGGACCAAATCATAAAGTACCGAAACAAATCCTATTATATACGTGTAATGTTATTCGCTTATTTGGACCAAAATTCCTTTTAATCAGACCAAAGAACGTGAGAGCGAATAAGAAAAAGAAGCCACAAGTCACCACTTAGAGCGGATACAAAGCGGGTCAGTGAGAAATGGGAGGATATTTGGGATCCCCGGGAGAATTTATGCTTTTATCAAAAGTTAGGAAATCGGAAAAGTTGTGTTGACAAGAGCAAAACCAGCGGGAGATGACCACGCCCACCAGTCCTTCAAGAGAAGGTGTCAGATCACACTGGATAAGTTCCTCAAACGTTGACTGGAATTTAGTAAGAACTTGTTTTTTTACAGTTTTATGCTTCGCATGCTGAGTATCTATACATTGTGTTGTAGATCGTTTCGAAAAATTTTATTGCAAATGTATTTTTCAATGAACAAAGTTGATAAGCAACAGTAGTTCTCGTTTATACGTTTGCTATACGTGTAAATCGCACAATAAAGGTTTAATAAACATTTAATATGTTACATAAATTATAGCACGTCCCGTCTTGTAACTGTGTGTGAGGGAACAGCTAATCTTAGATACACTTGGTTCACCGACAAGCACAAGCAACTCACTCAGTTTTATTGTCCACCATCCAGACACAGGTGGCACTTGGGAATTTGTTGTCATGGTCACCGTCACCTTTGTTTGCGATTGTGTCATGAACAAGAAACCCAGACTGCTGTGGGCTGGGACTGCATCATCTTTAGCAACAAATCCTGGTTCTGTTTGGGACCCGATTATGGTCGGGTTCGAGTATGGAGATCTTGTGATGAGCGCTTTAATCCCACCTCTGTTGTGAAGCAAAACACTGCTCCATCAGCTGGTGTGATGATCTGGAGAGCCATTGCTTACAACAGTTTGTCACCCTTAGTGGGTAATACGAGGGACACTAACAGGTCAGTGATACATAGTGTGGGACATCCTGCGTCCATGTGTTGCCTCTTATGGAAGGGCTTCCAACTCACACTTTTCAGCTGGATAATGCTCCCCAAAGCACACCAAGGGTTTCCAAAGAATGTCTGTGCCAGATTGCAACACTTCCTTGGCCTACCAATAGAAATGTTCTCCATATTTATCACTAATTGAGCATTGATGGGAACAGCTGGTACACAAGCTTCAGCAAACCCAGCTGAGGGTAAATGTGTTATAAAGACATATCTATTAGTCGACAATCTCTCACCAAAAGTAGACACCCCCCTTCCAGTCCCCCCAACTACTTTAAGAGTGCTGAAATTTGCAGATATCTCACATTTCAATATGGGTGTATTATTTTTTGGCCATGAGTGTATAATCGTTTTAATTACTGATACATTTAACAGTTCTAAACAACTGCAGAAACTGGTTACAATTTCACAGAAGCACACAACTGATTTAATTACTTTAATTGATTCCTTTTAAAACTGTATCATCACTGGATCTCTTTTTAAGTTGTCTCATTTTAATACTTGATTAGATTTGATTTAGGTCTACTGTCGTGCCTGCCATGTCCATTTGTAGCACTCTAGATTCCATCCAGCACTTTCTCAAATCTTCACACTCCCTGATTAGTCCTGCTCATCCTATGCGTATATACACTTATATACACTTAATAATCAAATCCCAATCAGATTCCTGCAGATACCTGATTATTCAAGTAGCTGTGTATACCACACACTTCTAGAAATCAGATCTGATCATGAGAGCTGGGTTTTAGCTCAGTAACTGGGTTTCTTCACGCATGTATTCCCATACCGTGATTTGTCGGCGGAGTCTCAGAAGCAGCTGGGGAAATGAAACATATTCTCAGGTCCTCTTATTCTAAGAAACTTACTTTGGTCTTGTTTAGACCCTAGACCTGGTTGCTTATTTATTTTCTGGGTTTTGGCAACCATGAAATCAAACAGCACCTGCATACATGCTAGAATATATGCTAGAGGAAATTAAGAAGTTCAATATTTAATCAATGTAATTACATTTAATCAATTATTTGTATGTTGTTTAATCAATTACATGTATTTGTACATGCTTTAAAAACCTATCGATGGCTACAACTGAGCTTTTAGGAATTTTCTGTATTTCATTAAAAAATTATCATTTACTCTTAATTGATTATTTATGTGTGATAATGATGTATAACAGCAATTTTCACTGTGCCAGCTTCATCAGATTAGATCCCCAGTAGTGAGTTCACAAACTGATTTCTCAAAATGATCGATTTTCCATTTGATAAAAGTCTTTTTTTATCAGACACTTTTTTAAAAAGGCACTTCTTTGCTAAGTGATGTCTGAAGTATAAACCAAATCAAATGCACATTCTCTTTAAAAAAAATCTTTAGTTCAAATAAATTGCTAGAAACAGGGTTAATGGGTTAATGAGGGATATTATTTAATTAACTTATGTAATTGCATAGAAATCACAGGCCGTGTCAGTAATAATGGTAATGTTGAGGACGATAATTTACTGTTAAAAGTAATCAAATTGTTTCAGATAAACACATTGTAGTTATTTTTTGTTTTCGAAAATCAAAGAATCGATTTTTATTTTATTTGAGTAGACAGTCTGGGTTGGAGCAAAGGCAAAGCAGCAAAGTATGATATTTAAAACATTTAATGGAATGGTTTAAGTGCAATGCAATAACTGATATTTTAATTATTTAGCTATTTATATTGTAGTAAGTATTTCTATCATGAACTCGTAATGTGTATGCCATAAATTAAAAAAAAAATTAAATATCAGAAAAAACAGCTGCTATAGTCTACAGTGACAAGTATTTAGTGTGATCTCCCCTTGCACAACAGCAGCATCTGGCAACCTAAATACCTAAAATGGTATTTTAGAAAGTGAAGCAGTCAAGAAACCACTTTTTTCAGGTAGTTTGCATTAAATCTTTACTTTTGACTGGAGAAGCCATTTTACTTTTAAAATGGGGTTACTTTTACTATTGTGTGCACAGATTGCCTGTATTTTGTGCTTGTATCTCAATAAATAGCTCGAGAAGTGATTATATAATGGTCATTACACCATTGATCATATAACATATCGAATGATGACCTAAGACTTTTGCACAGTACTGTATACTATACAATACCTTACTCTTAAATACTGGTTTGTGCTCCCACTGAGAGGACATGACAACGTCTACACTCTCTGACTGTCGTCAAGCACGTGAAGGCAAGACATGCAGGTCAATGGGTTCAAATATACTGCTCGGAAATAATCAGGGATGTATACGAAATATGAAATATTCTAAAATGTTTGTGAGCAGTGGAACTTATGCATAATGATGGAACTGTGTAGACACTGTTTTTGTACATAAGAAATACTCTTTAACGTGTTACGGTTACAATGACAGACAGTTTGTGTTCGGCTCAAATCTGTAAAATGATGTTTGGTGAGACGACAAAAATATATGATCTTACCTCGGTCTCTAACGTACCGGTAGTTATCGTCGAAACGATTTACACAGCCTCTGGAGTCTTATGCAAAACTTTGGGCTCTCTGGTCAAATGACATGCTTTGTTGACTTAAATAAAAAGAATCCCTTTAGAGAACACAGGAAAGTATAAACTAGGTGTGTACTTTTTAAATCTTTACTCAATTGTGTTCTGAAATATTACAAAGCAGTAGTATGCCAATTGTTAAGGTGCCCATCTTCTAACACACAAACTTGCTTCCCTTCTTTCACGTACAGCATGCTCAAATTGCCTATTTTTTCAGACATCAGACATTCTGCTCAGTGTACATTTTAAATGGATCTTTCAAAAAAAATAAATGCAAAACTTACAAAACTTTGATAGCCTTTCTAGATAATTAAGTGTTTCTGTAAGATCTTAGCTAAAAGTATCAAAAATATCATCAAAATTGAACATTATATATTGTATATATACATATATATATACAATGTATGTAATAAACTGTAAACAATGCGCTATAATTTATAAACGTTGTTTTCAAAAATTATATATATTGTGTGTATGTATCTTTTTTTTTTTTTTTACGATTGAACGTTGTATTTCTACAGACAGATGTAATATAAATAGAAAATATATTTTGAAAGCAAGAGATTTAATAAATAAATAAATAACCAAGAAGGCACTGTGTTTCCACAATAATTGTGTCACTAATAAAACAAGTTTAAATTCATTTTAACAACACAACGCTAATGACTGAATTTAAAGTTCGGAATGTCTTGTACTTGTCTTCAATAAATAAGGATTGGTTCAGGTCATCACCCAAGCAGTACTTCATTATGTAGCAAGAAGCGTGTCTGTTCTGGAATTCAAATAATGGGAAGGATTTGCTGTTATACATCAGATAAGTTGATTTGGTAAATATTAAGCTTTTAACATTCTCAACAGCAAATAATTGGTTAAAATATTAGCTAGTATTAAACAGATAAAGTAACTTGGTACAGGATAGAATTTCCCCACTTTTATCATAGTAGGACTTCTGCAGTAAATCTTATTATTCAAGTGGTCATGTATACAGCATACACCGATCAAATTAAACTCTAATCAAGAATTTATACTGGGAATATGATATATGTATCATATCAGTATATGAATATACTATGAATACTGGGTTTTAGCCCAGTAATCAGAACTCCGAATGTAAATAACACGAGCGTAACATGGTTGCCAGGTGCGTTTTTACGGTTGATTTTAAATCACAGCAATTGGCAACCCAGAATTAAACACAGCACTAAAGGGCTATGAAACACTTTGTGAAGACTCAAATGTAGCACATGCTTTAAAAAAAATTACGAATTTCATTACTTAATTATTGAGCTTTTATGAGATGATGGTCTCGTTTCAAGGTAGAAATCCGATTATTATCTTAGTCACGTAATCCCAAAGGTTTCTCATTATCTCCTTATTCAAGTGCATGTAAACTTGTTGACAGGATTACTCACTGGCAGTTATGAGACAGATTAATTGTCACACCTGATTTGTTATGGACTGCACCAGGTGTGCCAGATTACCAACTAACACCTTTTAATGGAAAAAAACAGCAAAGAAGATATTTTGGAAAACATTAATCACACAGACATGTTACTTTGAGTTTTTTATCCATCCATTCACTATTTTACGCTTAATCCACATTGGGTCGTGGGCCGGCCGGTGCCCAACCAGCAACTCTGGGGGCAAGGGCAGGAGCAACCCTAGACGGGGCGCCAATCCATCGTAGGGCACACACACTGTGACACACTAAGAGCCATATTAAAGACACCAATTAACCTACCACACGTCTTTGGACTGTGGGAGGAAACCAGAGTACCCAGAGTAAACCCACGTAAACACAAAGAGGACATGCAGACTCCACACAGAAAGGACCCAGACCGATCCAGCCTGGGATTTAATATTTTATGATTGTATCTCTGTGTATAAGAAGAATATGTAAATGAATATGTTCTCCCCAGCCAGTCACTGTAGCAACAAGCAGAGAAGAGCAAACAGTCTCAGGTCCTACGATGCTTGTTCTTATTTTAGGACTAATGACTTTGTCTTCACAGTAAAACTATGCACTCTGCTTTTGCCTAGTGGTTCTGTTTGGAGCTGAGCTAACGTCTGGTCCATTTCCGTTAGGGACGGTCTTGGGCAAAACTTTGCATGCCCGTGCTCTGATTTTACGCCTATTTCTTGATTTTCTATATAAAAGGTACACCTGCATGAATATAAAAGTCAAATATAAGTGCAAGTGCATACATTTTGAAACTTAAAAAAAAAATCAAGCCATCCTCCTTCCAGCTCTCTCGACCTCACAAACTTGTTAAAAGTTTTGTGTACTTGTGTACTTTGTCTATTTGTGTACTAATGTCCCACATTAAAGTTTGTTCCCTGCAGAGCTTGAGCTAACTTTAAGAATCCAACAAAAACCAGTCCAAGCAGTCCCATAAATCTGAACCCCAAAGCACAGCAGATTTGCAATATGAATCCAACGTGTCTCAAATCAATAAAGTGCACCATTTGAGTACAGTGGTATGAAGGGGAAACAGTCTGAACCCTAAAAGTGAGAAGTCCCCTCCCCCTATATCCCCCCTTCCTGCCACATCTGGTTCCACTCAAAACTTTTGGTCTTTTAGTGGCATTCCTTTGCAAGGGTAAAGCCAGGTCCAGCTGAAGTCTGCCTGAAAAGCCCAAAAGCGCTCAGCAGACGAACTTCTACGCGCATTTCAGTGCAAACTGGTTAAAAGAAAGGTGCTTGCGCGATGTTAATTAAACAACAAGTTTCTCACCTTGTGTGAGGGCAGCTTTAGGTCCCAGAGTGAAAAGTAATAAATATAAAGTGCATCTGCAAAAGTGCAGCACATCTCCCCGTGCGCGTTTCTTCTCCTTCTCATCTTCAAGCATGTCGGTTGTTACGGCTGGAAAAAAGGAAAGGAAGAAAGAAAGTTTTCTCCTGCAGAGCTGCAGAAGTGGACAGACACTGAGCTTGAGTGTGCGTGTTGTGTGTGTGTGTGTGTGTGTGTGTGTGAGCGAGATAGAGAGAGAGAGAGTCAGCGTGTAAATGTGTGGAGTGCACTGTGAGCTCGAACTGAATGAGCTTGAGCCGCAGTTGAACTAGTCGGGTTGCCAGATTGTTTAGGATTCCCGTAGCTGCTCAGTTCCACTCAGGAATAAAGCTGTTTTCATTTACACATGCCGACCACTATATTAGGTTTAACTGGCAGTCAAAGAAAATAACTAATTAGATAGAAATTCAATGCGTTTAGATATCTAGACATGGCCAGCACGACCTACTAACGTTCAAACTGCACATCAGAATTGGAAATAATGTGATTTCAGTAACTTTGACCATCTAGTGAGTGGCAGGTTTCTCAGATCTCAGAGGAGAACAGTCAGGCCGAGTGCCACTCCTGTCTGAAGGGTCACCAAAACTCGACAATGAAAGATTGGGAAAATGTTTTCCAGGTCTGACGAGTTTCAATATCTGCTCCAACATTCGAATGGTCGGATCGGAATTGGGCAGAAATCCTTCCTGCCTTATATCAGTAGTTCAGGATGGTGGTGGTGGTGTAATGGTGTGGGAGATATTTTCTTGCCACCCTTTGCCCCTTAGTATCAGTGTACCATATTCTATGTGCCATGGCACAAAACCCAAATAATCTCAAACTGGTTTCTTGAACATGACAATATTCTCACTGTAATGGTATCTGTGGTTACCACATCTCAATGCAACAGAGCACCTTCAGGATGTGGTAGCAGCTTTTAGATGTTAAGCTGACAAATCTGCACCACTACGTGATGCTACCATGTTAATATGGACCAAAATATCTAAGAAATGTCTGCCACCTTGCTGAATTGATGGCATGAAGAATTAAGGAAGTTCTGAAGGCAAAAGGAGGTACAAGCAAGGTGCAAATAAGACAGTGGCTGGTATATGATTTAGCACACAGATTAACAGTTAAAAATTGAGAAGCTTTACCAAGGGAACTAATATCGGAACTGAAGGTTTCCCATTTGTATTACGTGTGTAAATCCCTACCATCATTCTGTATTTACAAAAACAAGTGATTGTTTCACTTCAGTTGATGAAGTAAAAAAAATATATACTTTTTAATCCCAACAGTTTTTGTTTTTTTGAGTTTGAAATAAATAGATACGTTTGTGTTAGGGCTTAGAGAAAAACAGGAAGAAGCAAGTAACCTGACGCCACTGCTGTAATGTAGTCAAAGGGATCATTGCGCCCAATCTGGCAACAACACAATCTCCTGGCCAAACGTTGGCTGGCTGAGAGAAGACCTGAATTATAGAGTGAAGCTTGATAAGCAGGTTACGTTTTTGAGGAAAAAAACAACCAGACAAATGTTTAAGGAGACATCATAAATGAACGAATCAACTTAGTAGTTCTTACATCCTTGACGATTTTCTCCTACTAACTGAAGTTGAAGCAACAGATAACGTTCGCATAAAACTAGCGGTGGGCCTTGAATCACTTCATAATTCACTTCACTGATTCGATTCCTTTGAACAATCCGTTCAACGAATCAAAGATCGCGATTCACCACATCCAGGAACCGTTTGTAACTTGTAAAACAACACACGCCCTGTTCAACTCTCATTTCACATACAGAAAACATAAAACATATGCTTTATTTAGAGATTGTCATTATTATGTGCTGCTATTCATCCTCAGCAGCAGAGAGCAGCTGCAGACAGCATTAAGCCAACACAACACTGACCACGTCATCAAGAACACACACTCCACACGCACACACACACACACACACACACACACACACACACACACACACACACACACACACACACACACACACACA
>JAUZST010055902.1:0-23978 GCA_034779995.1 Parotocinclus haroldoi | reverse complement strand
AATTTTTTAATTATTAATTTATATATATTTTTTTTTACAGTTTTTCATTGCTTCATACAAATGAATGTATATAAATAAATGTATATTTTAATCTAATGGTGGTTCAAGACAATACTGTATACACGGTATTAAACAGCTTTATTATAGTCAGGTTGCACCTTGAGATTTAACCATATTTTGTTATTTCTTACTTAGTGATGCTATATTTCACTGCTGAACACAACGTTATGAAACAGTGCTAGTAAACAGAGAGCTTAGTAGAAAGCAAGGTTGACCCACAATAGTTTGACACAGCAGCCCATTCTTCACAGTTCTCTGATTTTTGCACTGTCAGCAATGGAAGGGCCTTTGTTGCCCAGTGCTATAGCGGACTCTGGATCCAGCTGGAAGACTCCAAACACAACAGGGTGTGATAATAACAGCTCGAAAACGGTTTTGTTCCTGTCTCTTAGAGTCCCTAGCAATCAGTGTGGTACGAACATCAGAGGGTAAGCAGCCCTGTTTTCACACTCTATCAACACTCATGGGACAGGCACAGACCACTAACCATGATTAAGACCAGTTACAAGCACGAAGTGCGTGAGGAAAAGTATGAGCGGTCCAAAGTATACAAGGAGCCAGGCAATGCAGAGCCCGAGGATACGAGCTGTGGTTCCACCACAGTCCCGGGCTGGGACAGCCTACAGGAGCTGAACAACCGTTTTGCACGGTACATCAACAGGGCCCGTGTTCTGGAGCAGCACAATGCTGTCTTTCGCAAACAGCTTGAGACACTACAGAATATGGAAGGGACAGCTGGACTTGAGGAAACCTTCAATGAGCAAATCTGCACCAACCGACAGCGTATCCACGAGCTCCTGGCTGAACACAACAAGCTGGAACGACAACTTACAGATGCAGAGAGCATGCTGGATCAATTCAGCGCCAGGTTAATGATAAATAATAACTTTTTATAAATGGAAGTTCTGTTTTATTGTGCAGGAATACAAGTTTCTCATAATCAGAATCCCTTAGTGAACTTTTCCCTAGAGATTTCTATCAGTTGATCATTCTATAAACAATATTTATGTACAATTAATGAAGACTCCTTGAAACTGTTGGGGATCTTCTTGAGGGTTAATTTGGCTGCATAATATCATGTGTAGGGAAAGTCACAGAGCCTAAAATCACCGTGTTGTTGTTTCCTTCTAAAAACAACAAATTCCAGCATATGTTGTGGTTAGAATGTTTAGTCTGTGCTTAGTCAGTCAGCAAGACTGCAAATTGAGTGTTAAAGGTTGGTCCAAGCTAGGTTATGCTGGTTGGTTGCTGGTGGTGGTTCTGATTTAACTGGTAAACTCGCATAATGTTGGTGGTAATACATATGCTCTTTTAAAAAACACAACACATGCTGGTCTTTGCAATTTAAGGTCTTACAAAGGTCTTACATGTTGGACACCTGAATTTTCATTTAATTTAAATTAGTCTAACCATAATCACTGTGATGTAAATATCTTGCATGTGCATTCCAATTGGATTGTGTACAATTGTGTAAAGAACCCAAACAGACCTTACACATGACACGCTGTGGTTCACATTGTTTTGTTTGCTCTCACAGGTACAGAAATGAATGTGAATATCAAGAAGAGTTACGAAGCACGCTGGAACAGCTAAATAAGGTGCTGAGCTGAGAGGCCGTCCTTTGACATTTCACAGAATGCACAGCATTCATTAATACTGTCAACGTAAATTTAAGTTTATTCCCGTGTATCTGTG
Source organism: Parotocinclus haroldoi (assembly GCA_034779995.1). Classification (NCBI taxonomy): domain Eukaryota; kingdom Metazoa; phylum Chordata; class Actinopteri; order Siluriformes; family Loricariidae; genus Parotocinclus; species Parotocinclus haroldoi. Next base: position 22,223 of record JAUZST010055902.1, on the reverse strand, counting down.
AAATATTAATGAGACTGTGACAAATCCGGGCTAATAGGAATCTGAACGAGTGCGAGTCCTGCCAGGGCTGGCTGTTCATAGAAACCTGCTTTATTTTATTTCCATTAAGCAAAGTACTATATGTTCAAGGTGGATCAGTTGTGGCCCTCCTCCTAAATGCAAGCAAAATCACAGACACACAATTTTGTTTCACTAACCTGGTGGGGACTTCATCCTGAAATAAAGATTACTGTAGCTAATTATTTTTTTTCACCTAACTTTAACCTTAACCTCAATAGCCTAATAGGAATACCTTGTCTATTTTGGGTTTTTTTTTCAAAAGAAAGTAGCAGTTTTCCCCATGTCCAAAATGTTCGCACAAAATCCAAAATGTCAAATCTTTCTGTCCTTGATAAGAATACCCCTTATTAACCCCCCAACCCAACTCTGTTTTCTGTCAACTACACAGGAGGCAGACGCTGCACTTCTAAGGAATCTGGAGTATCAGATCCAGTCTCAGTTCCTGCAGGATGACATAAACGCCACAAGGGACCGGCATAAAAAGGTGATAATTTGTCTGCTTCCATGTAATAGACCACAGTATGACTGTAGCTGAGTAGCCAAAAGTGTGTGCTCAAACAGTGCAGTTTGAATTTGTTTGCACACCATTGTGGTGACCTCGATTTGAGATTGGTACTCCGCCCAGCGCATGTTTATGCATGCACTATGAGAGGGGCCCTGGTCCCCCTCGTGAAACTGACCAGGAAAGGTGGGTGTAACACATTTTTTTTAAAATAGTGAAAAGTAGATTTGACTGAAACTCAAATCTCTACTATGCACAGTATTAGACACGAATTATACAAATATTTCTCTACCAAAGTAGGTATCATAGCTAACAGCAATACAAATGCACATATGCACATACTATGTAATTTAGGTACCTCTACTTCACAATTTAGGCTTAAACAAGACGTTTTATTCCACTAATGCTCTTGATACACTCTGAATCCTTCACAACATCATAACAAAAGCCTGTTTACTTTTGCCTAGGGCTACCAGACAGTTCAAGGTCTAGCAAGATGTTAAAATGCTGAATCTAACTTGCATCAAGGGATTTTGTGTCAAACATGAACACATGTTAGATTCCACAATGCCTAATAAATACTCTATGGAATGTCTCATAATGACACAGTCACTACCGTAGCAGATTTGTAAATGTAACACAATTGCATGCTATTGCGTTCATTGTGTATTCAGGACTAGTTCTAGAGTGTTATGTCAAATGAGGCTTGAAATACTGGCAAATACTGGGCCCATCACAGATCACTGTGTGCTGATCTGGATTTTAGGTGGCAGGGGCCTGGGTTAAGTGGGGTCCTAGAACAGTCCTTCAGAACACAGAAAGGAACACTAAATAGGCTTTGTGTTTAATTAAAACAGAGACATGTGGAGATCGCCTGGTGATGGCACCGGTATTGGGCAATGAAGGCCAGAAACTTGCTTATGTTATTTAGTCTTGATACTAATTTAACTTATATTTATTTAATCTTATTGTAATTTATACACTGCTGACAAAAAATGGGATATTAAAAGGGTAATGGATGGAATGAAAGCCTTTTAAACCAAAAACATTCACATCTTAGAAATAGCTATACTAATTTAGAATTATCACTGCCTAATTGTAGTGTAGGTTTTGATTGTGTGTGTGTGTGCGTGTGTAAATACTATTAAATATTTTAAAAAGCATTTAGAACTAATCTCTGACATTGCCCAATGACGCTTGATCAAGATAAGTGGGAGTAAAATGAACTGCTTTGTTCTTGCTTTGGAACCACAAGTGTGTATAATATTTAATTGAATGCATTGCATGATATGTCTTGTTCTGGGGCATCATCAGACATTTTTCTGGGGTATGTCTTGGGGGTAAAAAATCCATTATAAAATGGATTGCTGCACAGAACTACAGGACAAGACAATTTTCTTAAATAGTAATGGATATCTGCAAATATAAAGAAAATATATCAGCCATGCCACAGATACGTTAATGAAAGCACAGAACTATAGGCCTATGGTTATTAAATGCAATATTGATGAAATTCAAATTAATAAAAAATTCTATAGTTTTAATTTGTTTCATCCATAGTCCATTTAGATTAATGCCCATTATATAGATAGATGGGCAGACAGAACTTTACTGATCCAGAGGTAAATGCAACTGTAATCACAGCAGGAATACACTGACTCAAATGACACAGGACATGTCGCACTCCGCATCGTGGACTTTTTGTAAAGGCTGCTAATACCATTCTTGAGGTTTCTTCGGATGATCACTATGTGGCTTGTTGTCCACAGTCCTGGTTTCTCTGTATTTGGCTATGAGGGATGCAGCAGTGCGGTGTGAAATTTCTCATTCATTACTTGCTGGGTATTCAGATATGTAATTTTTACTTTTGTTTCTGAAATAAAAGGGTCCCCTGCTTCTTTTGACTCACCCTGTATAATGTAATACATCATTAACAAATTGCAGGGGAAACCCAACGTCTGTGATTCATCCTTGTTTACCACATACAACAGCTGTTCCTTCTAAACCGTTTTATTATTATTCTCCGTCTTTGCCCTCTGCAGAATCTTGCTGAGATACAGACCTATGTTAACATTCTCCAGCAAATCAACCAGACCGTTGTTTTAATACCCAATGTGTCAGCTGGGACCTCAGAGGTAAGGTGACTTTGGGGTGTGTGTGCCTGCTCCAGGCAAAATGATTGAGAATGTATTAATGTCAGGTTGAATCAGAAATGAAACTTTAGAGATGTTGCTTTAGTTTGGTGCAAGGAGAGGCTGTGATGCATTTCGACACTGGCAATAACATGTTATCCAGAACTTTGTTCCTCAACAATGGAAACAATGGGTAAACCGAGAAAAAGCTATATTTATGATGTAATGCATTATACTGATGTCTGAAAGAGTACAATAGTCTCTCTGTTCACACATGGCAAATAATTTTCAAATTATGTTATGTTAGTGTAACGATAACCCATACAATTAATCTGTGCAAGGCCACCAGTGCAAATTCTGGAGCCTGTGAAAAGTCACCTCCACCTTTCCCACATCTCTGTGTTTGTCTCTCTGTTTCTCCCTCTCGGTCTCCCACTTTCTCTTTGCGCAGGAGCAGGAGAGACTGTTAGCTCAAAAAAGGGTTCCTGCTTTGCACACTCAGTTAGATGAGTATAAGAGTGCTCTCTGCCAGCTGCAGGCACAAAAGAACAAGCTGCAGACCGAGGTAGGTCACTGAGGTAGAAGACATTGATTAGCCCTGTTTTATACAAATATCTTTAGCAACTGTCACAAACTAAGATGTTCCAATGGACTGTTTCCATCAGCACAAAGAAGTAACACACACCACGTCTTAAAAAAAAAACTAAACATTGGAACTGTGTGAGTTATGGCCCAAGTGGAAGTGCATGTCGAGAACATTGAGCAAATTCTTATTATCTCTCTTTTTTATTGAATATCTGCATTATTGGTCTGTAGTCAAATTAATGGCATATTCCTTGAACTGGACGTGGTAAATCATATGTTATTTACTATACCAGAGATACATAATAATACATTATTTACAGCCCTAAATCAGAAAACATTTGGCATTTTAACTTTGTAATGTGGCCATTCCTTTTTGCAGCTCTTAAAAGATATTTTGGCACAGAGAATGCCAAGTGGTTAAGTGTTTCAGGTGTTATTTCGTCTGATTCCTTTTGCAAGCACATCTTTGGCGTTTCTGCCAAAATAGATATGGAATACTGTGTGATGATCCATCTCTGAGTCCAGAGATATGGTGCTGGGTATAGAGAACATTAGGCTTGTTTGGCAAAGTAATGTTTTAAGTGGCATTTGTAAATGTAACTCAATATAGTAATGAGCAAGACCCTTAACCCACAATTTCTTGGATTGTAAGACTGTACGAATTGTAAGTCGCTCTGGATAAGGGCGTCTGCTAAATACCGTAAATGTAAATGTAAATATCTGTTATGTAGACTTCAACACTAGAACAAACCATCAAGAGCAAGCAGGAGAGCTATGATGATGAGATCCAGCTGTACAATGAACAGATCGAGTCCCTTAGGAAGAAGATTGAGGAATCTGAGTGCTTACTTGAGAAATGCACCAGTGATTGTCGACAGCTGGCTATTTACCAAACCTCACTCGAGAACGAGTTGGAAAGGTACAAGAGAATAATTGAGAATGAAGACAACAGGTGAGTTTGAACTTTTGTGCACTATTATTTTTATAGATACCATCATAGGGATTTTGTCATGTGTTTGCAATGACCTATGCATCCCAATAAAACTATGAGTTATTAGACATCCACAAGATGGCAGTACAGTCTCAGAACAAGATTCCTATATTCAATATAATCAAGTTTAGTCTTCACTTAGATGCATTTCATGGCACAGTAGTGTTGAAAATTGAACCAGTTCGAATTGCCCATAGTTCTGCATAAATATGACCTAAACATAAATAAATAAATAATTATTTTATATATATATATATAAAGTATTATTTACTAATATGCATTTTAGAGTGTTAATATGTGACATATATATGACATATTCCATGATTTGATACTGTTTTACATTTTACAATTTTGTAACATGTATCCCTGTTGATTTGATTACAATTTTGCTCTCTTCCACAGACTGAATTCAGCTATAATTGAGACCCCTATTAGTCTGCTCACCACTAATTACAGATCTTACACTCACAGTCCCACCATGGCCAACAGAGGAAAAGGTGAGGAGGGTAAACAGAGGGAAGCTATTACATAACAAAGCCATCATATCATATACAGTTTGTACAATACATATATTAAGAATGTACTGGAATAGATCAAATGTCCTAAGGCAAGTGTAGACAGGTTTATACTAGTTATTCAATATTTTACAGCACTGTATGCTTAATAGCTTCAAAGAATCTAAAATATGTGAAATATTTGTTTGACAACTAAAGTGAGGGTGACAAATATAGTGTACCAGTGGTTTAGACCCTGCCTTGTCATGCCTTTCCGGTTTATCAGTAAGGTGTTATTGAAAAACAGGTATTGGTTATTATTATAGGTTGTCTGCAATGTGGCAAACACATATTCACATATATTCAGATTTTGATTGCCAACTGGAGCGGCATTAAAAAGTGTCTGGATATTACTTTCTGCAGCGATGTCATTGTAAGTGACACCTTTTACATTGCATTTATTGAATTATAGCAGACAGGAGAAAACATGAGGTATTATATAGACTATTTATCAGTTGTTTTCTCTGTTTTTGTTCCCGTCCCTTTTTTTTTGTCCACCAATTTTATTTTTATGAGGAAAAGTCATAATTGCTCTAGCCACTTACAAAAATGAGTCAATGTGCAGAAGCAGAATGAACAATTTGTGCCTATAAGAGGGAGGATAAGCCCTCAAAGAACCTACATTATTTTTACTGATGGAAATCCAGTCTCTTAGCCCATGTTTTTGTACTTTATGAATAATACGACAAAAACGGAAAATTAGGAACCCTTTTTGAGGAAACTCCGTACATTGAGGCCCTATTTACTTTGTTCCACCAACATCCAAATCCCTGAACATCAGTCACGGCATTCTCTGTCTTTTCTATCTCTGTCTGTAAGTGCTGCTCTGGGAAGAAGCAGTATCAGTCCACAATCCTCTGCTAACAATGATGCATGATGCTGACCTTTCGATCAAGCTCCCTTGGCACAACACTGTGCAACTGTGAATTGCTAGACTAATTGCTGTGTACTCATAACAAAACTCAGTGATTCATTTGACTCAATTGTGTGTTTTGAGAGGCAAAATAAGGTTTCAGGTGGGACTGTTTTTTTCATGTGTCTAGGGCTGTACTGGTGACTGTGCATTCATTGTCAACACACATTTGGTCTCTGCAATTAGTTTATTAGCAAAAAATGATACGCTTATTTATAAGCTGCAGTGTTCCATGGTAATAGATCTGAAATCAGCAGGGGGAACATACTGGTAAAAAGATGTTTTACACATTTCAAATATACTGCTCACAAAAATTAGGAAAAAGTTAATCTCCCATAATGAAATATGGTTTATTTATTACTGTATTCACCTAACATGAGTATAGGCAAGGTTCTGAGTTCTTAATTTCCCAGATTTTGTGATCTAAACCACAATTGGGGATAATTAATAATCAAATTGTTTATTACAGTCCCATATCAAAAGACTATTTTATTTGTTACAGTACCTGAAATGCATTTTTGTCTCATACTATTACAACTTTTTCTGATTTGGGGTTCTATAATATTAATTAGTTATTTCTGCTAGTATTATTTGTTTGTATTCTTAATCAAATTTAATGTTAGCCTGTTATTATAGCTGCATTAACATGATCCACTTACTGAACTTACATAAAACCTCATCTTAGTTGGACTGTCACTTTCAGATATCACCCAAGCCATCCAAGACATCACAAATGTCAAGCCACGTCAGAAAACCCTGGCCAAGAAAGCGCACAAAAAGAAGGAACTTTCCCCCAAAGACATGGTTGACAGTGTAAAGGAGATGAAGGATGTACGTGATCATGAGGAGGAGGAGAAGGGGGAAGAGATGCAGATTAAAGAGGAGGCGAAACTTGATAATAAACAAGATCCTCTGTTTACGGCTGGAGCTCCTGAGGATGTGCCTGATGGTGCTCAGATCAGCAAGGCTTTTGACACACTCTGCAACTTTGTTCGGAACCGAATGAGACGATACAGGAAGCCTGAGCCTGTTGAAAATTTCTATACAAAAGGTAGCTACATCTTGGTGACTGGTGAATCCAGCTACCTGGATCCGTGCTTCTACACAACAACGCCCTCTGCTGGTCATGTTTTTGTCACCATGGGTGACAATGCCCTCTCGCCATATGACCGTAAAACTCCTTTCCCTCCCAGTAGTCCTTCAGCTGGCCTCACTCCAACTCCTGTAACTCCTTCCATTCCCTCAGATGACAATCACAGAGAAAAGGAAGACGATGGGCAAAGTTTGAAGGAAAACAGAAAAGAAAAGAAACAAGGAAAGGAAAAATGGAAAAATGGGGAGCCTGGTCAACCTGGCCCCGCCCAAAAACGGGGGAGGGACAAAACCAAAGAGGACAAGAGCCAGCAACGTGGATCCAAGGCTGCACCAAGCTTCAGTTTTCCACTAGACTCCATGAGCTATGAAAAAGTGGAGGTGGTGGAGTCAGTGGAGAAACTCTCCCCCGACCTCAAGTTAAAAGGTTATGAGGAGACTTCAGTGGTGGTGGAGACCATGGTTGAAAAAACTAGCAATAAAAAGCCAGATTGAGTCACATAAAAAAGTTTGTGGTTCCCCCTGCAACAAAAAAATCGATTTGTTTTTGCAGTCTCTACCTCCCTCCTGCTAGAACCGCTAATGCTTTGACCTGTATCGTCTAAAAACATGAACATTTCACAATTTTGAAACAGGAGTGTTTATATACTGCTCACAAAAATGAGAGGATACTTGAATGAAATGAATAACAAAATGAAATATCCCATAATTAAATAGCCCCTATTTTTGTGAGCAGTATACATTGTTACAGATAGAGTAAACAAAAAAAATGCCTGTTTGTAATTGGAATATTGCTGCTACCTTCAGGCATACACTAATCCGATAGAATAGCAACCCTGAGTTCAATAGGATACAACTGGAAAAAATGACTAATGAGACAAATTGTTCTGCTGTGAATTAACTGCTTTCAAATAAAAAATCTAAATGTTCAAAATACCGTGTTCTTCTTATCACATAGATATATTGCTGTTATAATACTGTAGTAGGAATGGATTGTAAAGCTAATGTTTGCTAGGGTTATAGCTAAAGAATGAATCTGCACTCTTAATACAGGTTCCTTCCTTCTCGCTGGAAGAAATGTGCTTTTCTAAGTGAGCCAGCTGGAGATGACACTTATGAACTTTTCATTAAGGTGACCCAGTGGAGAACACATGCAACCTCTGCCTAACCTACTTTCCAGCACAAAAAAACATGTTCTTCTATCAAAAACAGTATTGTTGAGGAAGCTTCTGCCTACAAACAATTTCACATGTTTATCTACTGAAAGCTAAGAGGTACAGTGCTAAAGAGAAAAATGATCCAAAAAGCTCACAAAGGATTGATGCTAAAATAACATTTATATGAGTAAGATAACATCAGTTATATAGTCTGAATGAAACGAATCGAACTATTAACATTTGAGAAAATTGGTTCAGTTAGATGTGACTTGACCAAGAAAAAAACATTGTCTTCATTACTCAAGTGCTTTAACAAACAACAGAACAGATTTATTATTAGACACACTGAAGATTATGAAATATGGTTTTGCTGGCCACGAGCTGTGATAAAACATCACATTTCTGTTTTTAGATATAAACAGCTCTTTTAAAAAAAAGATTTTTTTTCCCTCTTTTCGCAAGGTAGAATAACAGAAAATCATTGACAGTCACAAACTGTACAACAGTTATCTTTTTAGAGATTAGGAGACAGCGAGATAGTATAATTTATATATATTTATACATATTATGTATGTATATATACATATATTAACTGTAGAAAAAGCAAACAATAAACAACTAAAATGAGATACTATTTTTCTGATAGAACAGGTCATTTGTAGAATATACTTTTTATTAATGCAGGATACATGAAACGATCATTCAACAAGGAACTACAGGATAAATCTTGAGGGGACAAGAGAGCGAGGGACACACTGTGAAGAAGAGTGAGACCGGGAAAGTGTAAGAGAAAGACAGAAAGTGGGCATCATGCAGTTCAGACAGAGGCTACTTGCTTTTACTTTTCATTCTCTCAAGGCTCCTTTCAACGGCTTCATCAAGCTCCTCCTCCAGCTCCTCTTTTTTTGACATGGCTAATTTGGACTGATAGTCCCTGACCACTTGCTCAATATAGGGTGCGCTCTGTGTGCCATGTAGCATGAGGGTCCATTCGTTTAGATAGCCGCTTTGTGGAGATTCTCCACCGAAGCCGACCTCAAGGAGCCAGGTGCCTCGTGGATCCTCACCCCATGAGTGAGTGCTCATGAAGGGCCACTTGTCGAAGCCGACGGTGGCATCGAGGTCACGTGGTCGCCGGCTGAGCAAGATGGACTTGGTTCCCATAGGCGATGTTAGATTGAGCATGAGCTCGCCACGTCGGCTCGCGTTCACAGTCACCACTGCCTGGACATGCTCCAGGTAGCGCACAAAGTTCTCCCGACCTTGGCATGCATCTGTGGAGATTGTAAGTGTCAGCTGGGCTCCTGATTCTATCTTGCTGGATGAAGAAAGGGAGAGAAAAGCAGCCAAAGACTGTGTGAGAGAGACAATGAGAAACGAGGGCTAATGCACAGCCTGCCAGTCATTATTGCATAATAAACCTCAATATGGTGAAACAGTCTTGTGTCCAACTGTGTGTGTTACAATTTGAAAGTACATTAACTGTGCCCCAATTTGAGAGCACATTATACACTCACCAGCCACAGTATTAGGTACACCTGCTTGTTCCTACACTTATACAGTACCATATAGAAGTGCTTTGGAGTTCTGCAAATACAGACTGTAGTTCTCTACATAATTTGTTAGTCCCCTTTTTTCTGTTCTCTAACAATAACACCACTGATCAGAAATATTTAGGTGGTGAACCATGCTCAGAAGTGCAGTGTCATTGATTTGGGGGTTATATGTTAGTTTGTGTTGGGTTGGTAAGTGGAGTTAATAAGACACTGCAGTGCTGAAGCTTTGAACTGCCTACTTACACCTAAACTAACTAAATGTCCAGCCACCAGCATCCTGTAGACAGTGTCCTGTGAGCAATGCTAATGGATCAGCAGATCAACCGTGAAGCAACAGATGAGTTACTGTATCTAACTATCTAAGACACCACCACATCAGTGTCACTGTAGTGCTGAGAATGATCGACCCCCCAAATAGTACAAAATGTGAGGTGGTTCTGTGGGGGTCCAGACCATTAAAAAACAATGTACATTCAGCTGGCAGCCCCACCAAAAGAACAATATTCCCAAATGCCTATCTACTTTTTTAAAAACTTAATTATTTATCCAATTAACATCTAGGTCACCCAAGGACGATGGGTCCCTTATTGAGTCTTGGTCCTGCCATGGTTTCTTCCTTCTTTATTCAGGGAGTTTTTCCTTTACACTGTCACCTTAGGCTTGCTCAATTTGGGATTGGCCTTTTGAGATAATATAGTATTGTAAAGCTGCTTTGAGACAATGCAGAATTGTAAAAAGTGCTTTATAAATAAATTTAAATTTGAACTTGATTTAATGTGTTAAAACTGTGATAACTAATATGAACAAAGTCCAATAATGCTACATGAGAAACGATGAGTAGGTAGGTTATTAGAGGGATTAAAAACTTAACTAAATAAAATAACAAGTACTATGCTTTATTCCTCTCATTCAGTTACGAGCATGCTTATTAATCAAGAGTACAATCAAGAGCACCAGAGAGATCCAAAAAAGGAAGAAGCAATTACAAAAACTAGTCCAAGGGAAACATTTAACATTTAACACATATTTCGCTTTTCAAAAATTCACAACCCTCTGACCAGATGAAGGGTTCTAGTTCTCAGCATTTGAGGCGGACGGCTTTGTTGTTGTTCCTGCACAAAAGCACAGTGCTGCTGACAGGCTGTTTTGTGCTGGTGCGATGATAACGGCAGAGGGCTGGGGCGAGCAGCCATAAAATGGATGTAATGGCATTATCAGAGATGGATACACCATCCTGGTCCATTACCACACTAAGATTGTGCTAATGTCTGTGTGTGTGCATTTCTGTGAGTGCATGGGTACGCAAGGTGGACGGGTCTCCTGGGAGACTAATTCAGAAAAACAGACGTAAAAGGAGAGTGCATGAGCTTGGTGGGATGTTTGGAAGCAGGGACATCATGATGTGAGCCCATAGGGGGTGTCTTGTGAAAATGCATCCTTTTACAATTGAGCTCGCTAAATGTAGACTGAAAATTGATGGTTACTAAAAATACATGCTGACAGTCACAAAGACAGTGCGAGACAGAAATCTTTAGGGAAAATTCTACAGTACAAAGCAGCAACACACTATGAACTGCATCCCAGTGGGAATTGTGGATTCACACAGAGCAATAAGTGTATTGTTGCTGCTAGAAATAGGTTTAAACTGACTTAGTTATTTCTTTGAGCTTTGTTTGGTAAGAGTGTAATAGGGTTTCTTCAGGAGGAAGACAATCCGATGAAAGAAGGGGTGAAATTATAGCATATAGTAAATATAGCAAATATTACTATCAACACCTTGAATTGAAAATATAAAAACACATGAAATGCAGGAAATAAATTTTAATTCTTCATATATGACACAGGTTGGTCTCTTGAATGGAAAACATTTGAATATTAAATAACCACATACTTTTATAATTTTGTTGGCTATTTAGACGCATCAAATGATTCCTCATTCACTGTACATATTGCAGAAAAAAATGAAATGTGATTCAGTCACAGGTAAAACGAGGGAAAAGAAGACTGGTAAAAACAATACTGTTTAATACTGTTTAATTTGTAAATTATAACAAGCCAAAGTTTATATTAAGACACAGTAAGTTGGGCACATTTATTTTACATATAAAGTTTTGTGCAAATGTCTTAGACATCTTTCATTTCATGAAATGTCATAATACAGCCTACACTAGTTAAGTGAACCTTTCAGTAGGTTTTGGTGGGCATTTTACTTTTCAGCTTGGCAATATGATGATATTTTATCGTATTAAGACAAAAAAATTTATCGTGATAGGCAATATATTTTTCTGAGCATATCAAGTTTGTCATCAGTGTTTAAGAGCACTGACCAACTTCAGCTTTCATTAAAAAGATAGTAATTAGTCCTGTTTAAATTAAGCATATTTGAATAAATATACAAATAATTCAACAAACAAATAAATACAAATATTGCTACTAATGCATTTTGTCTCCAATCACATGTATTACAAATATTACAAATTATATTATATTATATTATATTATATTATATTATATTATATTATATTATATTATATTATAATAAATATTACGTGTATAGTGGAAATGTCTTTAATTGTCTTTATATAATATTTCTACCATATCGCTGTCTCACAGCAAGAAGGTCCTGGGTTCAATCTCAGAGTGGTGCAGTCTGGGTCCTTTCTTTGTGGAGTCTGCATGTGCTCATCAGTGTCTGCGTGAGTTTACTCCGGGTAATCCGGTTTCCTCCCACAGTCCAAAGACATGTGTTAGGTTAATTGGTGTCTCTAAAGTGGCCCTCAGTGTGTGTCACCCAGTCCTAGTTTCAGCGAATCAAACTGAAACACTCTTGTTTTGCCTTTGAAATCAGAGAGACATTTTAGATTCCACTCTATTCTAATTTTGCTATACATAGCAAACATAGACTAAATAGGCTACTTCGACAAATTTAACAGTGTATAAAGGTATGTATTGACAAACTAAACAAGAGCGTCTATAATCCCTGATATGTTGTACATTTTTGCCTGTATTGTCATTACACTTAATCACATTATATTGAAATTGTCCTTCTAGCTTAAATACCCAGATCCCCCTGAACACATCCATAAACAACAGCAACCACAGTGTAATGCTGCACTACAATTGTGGCTGTGATATAGTGTAGAGGGGTGTTTTTCCTGTCTTATTTCTATTATTAAAGCCCATGTTGGATTATTAATAGAGTGCTGGATGGGGGTGTGTCATGCTACTGCTCTGATTGTAATTACTGCTCTGGAACAAAAGGTGATGTACTGTGAGGCTAGAAAAACCTCTGCCTGGAAGCTTTGTGACTGCACCGTAGAGCTAATAAAAAAGAATAGGAGGATAGACGGAGACTGTGATTGACAGCTACAGTGCCCTACATAAACCCTCTCTCCAGAGACCAGACAAATCTGCACCCACGCACAAACATTATTTATTCCTCCTGCTCTGCTTCCAGACACACACTCTCTCAATGCCTGCCTTTCTTTCTTTCCCTCACTCATAATTTCATAAAGAAATAAGCAAGAATGAACTATTACACCAAACATAATGGGTGTACAAAACTAAATCTCTTAGGACACTTTCCAAATCAAGCATAGCCTCATATTTTCAATGATACATTGTACTGTTCTGCGCTAGTTAGGTGTCTGAGGGTTTGGCAAACATTCATTAGTCAGTGCTGATAGGGGGCCTTATCACAGAGTGACTGCCCTCTGTGCAAGTGCTCATTAGAATTCAGCAGCATCTTTTTTCTCTTTTGCCTTTTTAATTGCCATTCTTGCCTGTTGCCTTGGCTAGGACACTTTGGTAGGTATGACATGAGAGTTGGCACTTTTGTCTAGGAGATTTTGATAAGGACACACACAAACAAGCCAAATCATAAACGCACAGAGTCCCTGCCTGCCACTCAACTTCAGCCTAAATGAGGCTGTTGCCATAGCATGCAATGAACAGCAGTAAGAATCCAAAGACTAATTGTAGCAGGCATGAGAATAAGCAGCGCAGGTGGTGGGGAGATGACGGGGACTCCCAGTATTGGTGTCGACATAGTGAGAGATTGACATGTGCAGTATGCCATCTTTCTGAGAGATTCTGTCAAACTGTAGCAGTCCTTCCATACATCAACACACAGCTGGCATATCATGAGCTATTCTTTGTGTTTCTCTTCTCTTTACGTAAATGTGTGCACAGCACTTACTGTGTCTCCTGCACCGAGCCTGCCACACAATGGAAGCGCTCAGGCACCGTTTTCCAATCACGTGCCAGGCTAACCATGGCGCCAGCATCTAGCACACCGTAGCCGAACAGATGGTTGAACTCCAAGCCTACGCCATTCCGCCTCCACTGGTGCACTTCATCGTGGAGCTTATTCCTCTTTGAGGTGAGCACAGTCAGATGCTGCATGTCTCTCCACGTCAGGTTTGGACTGCACATAAACAAAATGGTTTGTTTAAAAGCAATTTTTATAACTGAAATTCCAATGAAGTTGTTCAACATAAATACAATGAATGAAAAACAGAATACAATGATTGAAAACCCAAATTCAATTGAATACACTACAATATACACAACATGATATTTAATTCTCAAACTGATAAACTTAATTGTTTTTTTGCAAATATTCACTCGTTTGAAATTTGATGCCTACAACATGTTCCACAAGATTTGGGACAAGGGCAAGGAAAGACTGGGGATGTTGAGGAATGCTCAAAAAACACCAGGGATCATCCCCAAAAGGTTCATTCTGAAGCAAGCAGATGGGATGATGTTCACTACTTTGTGAACAACTGTGTGACACACAGTCCAAACATCTACAGTCCATAATATTATCAAAAGATTCTGGAAGAGAATCTGGAAAAATATCTGCAAGTAAGCAGCAAGTCCAAAAACCAGCATTGAAAGCCCATGACCATTGATCCCTTAGGCAGCACTGCATTAAAAACCGACATCATTCTGTAACTTATATTACCCCATGATAGAGAAACAGTTCAGAAAACCATTGTCAGTGAACACAGTTTATCTCTCCATCTACAAGTGCAAGTTAAAACTCTAAAATTTAAAGCAAAACCCATATATAAACAACACTCAGAAATGCCGCTGGCTTCTCTGGGACCAAGCACATCTGAGATTGGTGGATTGACGCAAAGTGGAAAAGTGTCCTGTGGTCTGACGAGTTCACTTTTTAAATTGTTTTTGGAAATCATGGACATTGTGTCCTCCAGGACAAAAAGAAAAATGACTGTCTGAATTGTTATCAGGTTCAGTTCAAAAACCACTATGTCTGAAGGTATGGGTGTGTGTTAGTGCCCAAGGCACGGGTAACTTGCACATCTGTGAAGGTACCGTTAATAATTAAAGGTAAATACAGGTTTTAGAGCAACGTATGCTACCATCCAAGCAACGTCTTCTTCAGGGACGTCCCTGCTTAATTCAGCAAGACAATGCTAAGCCACATTCTGCACATGTTCCAACAGCGTGGCTTCGTAATTAAAGAGTGCGGGTACTAGACAATCCTGCCTGCAGTGTAGACCTGTCTTCCATTGAAAATGTGTGGTGCATTGTGAAGTACAAAAAACGACAACGGAGATCCCAGACTGTTGAGCAACTGAAGTTGTACATCAAACAAAAATAGAAATAATTCCACTTACGAAGCATCAACAATTAGTGTCCACAGTTCCCAAACATTTATTGAGTGTTGTTAAAAGGAAAGGTGATGTAACACAGTGATAAACATGTACCTGTCCCAACTTCTTTGGAACGTGTTGCAAGCATCAAATTTCAAATCCATTTGAACATTAAATATCTTGCCTTTGTAGTGCATTCAATTGGAAGTAGGTTAAAAAAGATTTGCAAATCTTCGTATTCTGTTTTATGTATGTTTCACACAACGTCCCAACTTTATTTGAATTGGGGATATATGAAGGTCCTGAAGGTCAAGGTCAATATTTGCAATTTTTCATATTGAGTTTCAATTACAGTTATTCTTTAACATAAAATCATACATGTAAATGATCTAAACTACTTTGTAACTGTATGGTAATACCTGGTCACGGTTAATTTCGGTCAACATGCAGAAAACAATGCGGATGTAAAACAGTGCTCACCTGTACAGCCAAAACACCATTATCCAAAAGTTTCTGTATCATGTTAATTTTCCATTAAACATATATTTAAACATATATTTGGATAAAGGGATTCCAACCTTATTTGATATGCAGTTGATTTATAGTTAAAAGTTTTCAAACTAAACTTGGATTTAGTTGTAATTTCTGTTTTCCCTACAAGGTGAGTGGCAAAAAGGCATAATCTTTGTAGTATGGCAAAAAGGCACAAAATATAAGAATATAAGAATATAAGAAATATAAAAACTACCCAATATGAGAACAAACTTTTTTGGGGAACAGTGTTTTGCCCCCTGGGTATCATATTTTTAGGCACACAATATTAAATGTATAAGTGTCACTGATTTCTTTATATGTGACTCTACAAGTTATTTGTATCTAAATTTCTAGGTCTGGTCTGTAACACGATAAAATGGTCACACACAAGGGGAGAAGGAGTTTTGCTATATCTTTTTAACTAAACCCATTTAAATGTTCATTTCGTAACCTGAGCTAAAAGGCCATAATTAAACCACTGGATACATGACAGATTAAGATATTATGTATTGATAGTCACAGAATTGTGTATTTCATATTTTAAGTTAAAGGGATATTTTGAAATTATATGAACAGCCATTGAGTGTAAAATCCAGATACAAGGTCTCATTATTCCACAGCTGCAGTTACTAGGTGGTACTTTTCCATTGAACATCTTTAATGTCCTATTTCAAACAGTAAAGACAAATAGAAACAACGAGAAGTAAATATTTTTTTTATCCTTAAGGACAGTCCATTATCTGTATCACTACAGTGCCATGAGTGTTTTAGGTATAACATACATGCACTCAAGGTCTACAATCAGTATTTACTCTTGACTGGAGCAAATGCCCTGCTCCACCATCAGCTACGGCATTATTCAATGCCGAGCAAACACTGAGGCTTTACACAGACAAGGTCATGTCAACATTCATTAACACCAGTCCCAACACACTAATGACTGTGTCTAATGGCAGAAATAACATGAAAGTGACAGGAAGAAATCAGTTATGCCACCATCTACTAATCTACAAATTTAAAAATACAAATATATATAGTTTTAATAAATGCATATAATATGTGTGACATATTTAAGGGTAAAAATTGATACATTTTCACAGTTCTCCCAATCTAAAGCAAATGTAAATCCAACTGTTTAAGCAATAGCTGGGGTCAATGATGCCACACAGCTATCCATGTATAACAAATACATTTTAGGGCTTATATGTAGGCCAAACATATTTTTCTCTGCTTATTTTCATAATATTTAGCATTCTGGTAAATGTCAATTTTTTTACATTTAGTTTTATGAGCATTCTTAGAAGGTACAGAATACCATAGTATATAATATATCTCACTATAAAGCTTGTCCTGCAGCGTTTGTAAAAATTCTTAAGGTTTAATGGAATATTACAAATCAGTGATAAGGTAGACAATTTGAGACTACCATTGTTCCTAACCTACAGCCAACAGAACATTTACTAGCACAAGAATCTGCTTGATGCTCAGCTATATGTATCATCTTTCAAATCTAGTCAGGCTGTACATGTTAGCTGATCTCTGAACTATCATATAGATATATACCTACTTTGCTTCCAATGCAAGAGCAAAAACGCCAGCAGCCTCAGGGGCAGCAGCTGATGTGCCAGAGTGACGCAGAGTACAGTTTCCATACAGATCTGTGGTTGCCTGAAAGGAGAAAGTTTTAATGTTGAAATACAGCTCTATATATACATCCCGATAATGCTTCTTAAAAGATTTGCTTGCACTACTATTACAGACCCACTCACATGGCACGAACAGAACTCTGTAAACAAGTGCAAATGGAAGCCTACCGGGGGGCAGTCAGAAAGACAATGGAGTACCAGTAGCCTCTGTCAGTATGGTTGTCTAATGAAAGGGACATTAGTCATCAACAGACACAAACCAAAATTCTTACCAGGGAACACAGAGTGCACAAAACCACTACCATCGGGGAATGTGCATAAGGATAAATTAAGGTCTCACTTTGCTATATCAACTGATCAAGTCTGGTCCATATTCTGCCTCTGGCAAAGTGAAGCCTATGTGCTTGATTGATGTGTGATTCTGTAAGTGAGGTTCATAAATCCTGAAGCTGCCCAATTTCAAGAACTTAAAAACTGCATGCAAAATCATTACCCAGTCCTCGTGCTGGACTGTACTGTGGAATCTGGCAAACCCTGGAATTAAACAGATCACCTGCTAAACAGCTATCAAAGACTTTGTGGAGACTCTGAAATGCAGGATATACTTGATAAAATGAAGAATATGATTATTTAATATTAAGATGTGAAGTTTATGATACATCTTTATGTAAGATTATTGGCTGGTTAGAAATCTGATTCTTGTCTCATGTAAACTTGAAGCTTTCATAGTATCCGATAACTCAAGTGCATGTATACTTGATTACTGCTATCGGATACAAGTCCTTGTGCAAACAAATGTACTCAGTGTTTTCAATTCATTTTATTATCTACATGCTAGCAATTAAATTTAGTTTCATACACGTTTTTGCAGTCCTACAATGTCATATAAAAATACACTTAACTGATTGTTTACTATTTGACTGACACATTTTTAACCATATGAATGTGCACTTTTTAATACAAAGCTTAATTCAGAAAAAGGTTAAATCTGGCAACGTGGTGAGCAGCAATATTCAATTTGTCTCAGATTCTCTTTCTGATTGAGTTGACTTGGACACTCTAATACACTAACATTCTTGCTTTTGCACCATTTCTGTAATGATTAGGGTTTTTCAGAAAGCTGAACCTCTGCCACAGTTCAGCTCTATTGCATTCTGAAACAAGGATTGTTTGCTAATTGCTCTATATTTAGCCATCCATCCATCTTTCCTTGAGCTCCTTGATTAGTTTCCTTCAGACGCATATGATCCTACAGCTTGATGCTGCCACCACCATGTTGATCAAAAAGTTCAATTTTTATCTTATCAAGCCAGAGTACTTTTATACCTATGCTGTCACGGCTGGTATGTTTCATATACAGAATAATTTTCCTGTTACTATATTTCCATCCTTACACTTCAATATTATGGACTGTTTTGTCTAAATTCATGTCATACACTGCCTGGCCAAAAAAGGTAACCATCTGGATTTAACTAAGCAAATAAACTGCTCACAAAAATTAGGGGATATTTCATATTTCAGATATCCCCCAATTTTTGTGGGCAGTGTAGTTAAGAGCCTCCCTTTGGATAATTGCTGCATGGGTGATTATGCTTTAGCAGGCAAGTTATTTAACCCTAACTGATGCAATGAGGAGGTTTTCATGTGTTAAACAACCATGTTGAAAGACACATCATAAGGCCATGCTTAAGCAGAGAAAATATCTAAGATGATTGCTGGAACTTCTAAAACCTGGTTAAGAACTTCCCACCGCATTATTTAAAAGTGGAATGACAGTGGGGAAACATCATCTTTGAAGAATATTCTAGGATTCATTAACCACAAATTGTGAAAGTGTGGTTCAAGGAGCATGAGAGTCCAGACCTAAATTGCATTTGAAAATCTTTGGGATGTGCTGAAGAAGACTTTGCACAGTGGTCCAAATCTCTTAGCATCAATACAAGATCTTAGGACAGAAATAAATGTGACATTTGTCACAAATGATGCCAAATCAAACATGTGTACCGTAATCAAAGCTAAAGTTGGTCCACCAAAACATTACAGCGTGTGACCTTTTTTTGGCCAGGAGTATCCAGTTAATAATAAATTCGTTTCAATTCCAATTTCTTTGGAATTACAACCAAGTTAAAGCAGGTGAAAACTGTATTAAAATGGTCTTAATGTAAAATGGTTAATAAATGTAGTATTTGAATGGACATATTATTCTCTAACTTGTAAACTTCTCACACAATGCACATACGACTCACCACGCCTGCTTCTGGGTTCCTTTTGCGGCCATTGCTGAAGGTTGATGCAAGTGTGGATGAGCAGCTTTCATCATATAAAGCTGTGCGTCCATCGTTAATGGCTGAGTTAATGGAGATGGTCCACATGCTGGAGGCATAGCCATCACAGTTGCAGTCGTCATAGCTACCGCCATCACCCGATGCCCACACGTATATACTGCCTTTTCCCCCTCTGCCCTATAGTAGAGTCATTCATTAATAAAATGTTATTTTGTACAGAGGTGTCTAACCATGGTGTATAATAATATTACTGTTGAAATACATTAAGGTACAAATAGAGAAGTTTTTTTCAGTTTCTACTCAATTAAATAAATACATTGATTAACCTTGCAGCAAAACAATAGCAGAAGTTAAATCTGTACATAATTTTTATCTTATTTTTGCTTGTTCGATGTCAGGGCCAGCAGTGAGTGGAATGAAAATGCACAGAGGAGCATAACCAGGCAAATAATTAAAACAGAGCAGAGAGTCGAACATTCAGTGACAATGTGGGGGCAGTTGAGACTTTGCAAGAAAGTGTGAAAGAGTGGTGTTTAAATGTCCGTGATAATGAGGCTTGAATGTGAAACTGGTGTGTGTGAGATCAATATGCTGGAGAATCAGATCACAAAAAATGCAGAGGTAAGCTCAGGGTGCATGTCTGGTCTGTCTGGAGGATGGGCATGCATGACAATGTAAACAGTACAAATCCCCCAGGAGTTTGTATGTGCCAAGGAGGACCGTAGTCTTCCTGGTGGACGGGGGTGTGGGTTAAACTGTGTACTAAACAGGTAACAGGAAGAAAAAGCCATGGATGTCAGCGACAAGGGGCTCAAACCATGTCCAGAGCATGGTGACAAATGGGCTCAAGTGAGCATGCGAGTTGAGTGTATTCTGAAATGTTGCTTCCAAGTTATATGTTGAATCCCTAGAATATGGTCAAAGCAGGAGTAAGGATATGTGGGTTCGAGTTTCATTTTAAGCAACTCTTCTCCCATGTCATAGTTCCAATTGGTGGGGGAGAGTTTGTGGGAGTAACAGGCCAGCTTCATGGCTTACCCTGGCTTTGGTACTGGACATCAAGAACTAGCAAGAATAGCCGATAAAACCACATGAGCAAGGGATTACTTCGACAAACCTTACTCAAACAATATGTGGTTAATTTTACAAATACTACTTAAAACTCTACTGTGCAAAAAAGCCTCATGTTAATCTTGTCATCATGTGCTGTACACTTCAAGGTGCCAAACCTCAGCGGAATTTGTAATGGACAGTGAAAAGGTCTTATGGTCAGATTATTTCAGGTGTTTATAGTGTGCTCCAAACCAATGACAATGAAGGACTGACAACCTTCCAGGTCCATTGTACTGTTACATGTAGGCCAGTGTGAAAAAAATGCTCCATGGAAAGGAGTGGTGGTGCAGGAACAGACATGAGTATAGCAACCACAGGATTGGGTGTCATGCCATTCGGGGGGACAGTTGATTATAGAGTTTCATTATGGCTTCAGTTAATGTTTCAAGTTCTTGGCTTGCAATTAGCTAAAAGAAATTATTTCACTTAAATGCTGCTGATTTTGTAACAAGCACTGTACACACAAAGAGCTGCTAAGAGGGAATCGTCGAAGTGTGGGAGGACCACAGTCTCTCTAAGGAGACACTTGGGGCTGAGGAGAGGCACTGCAAATATTTTTTGAGCCTCTGCATTCAGAATGCCATTACTATGCCATAGTACTTCTTGCCTTTCCTAAAAGCCAATAGAGGCTCTTATACTGCACAATATGGATCAATATAAATAATATTGATTGTCTTGCTAAGAGAAATGACCACTTTTGACTTTAAATGATGTGCGATGAAAAAGCTTTACTGTGACAAAGCATAGAGAAGTTAACTACGTATAATGATATGTACATGCTACTTAAAACCAAATGTAAACTACAGCACTAGTCATGGAGGGTTTTTTTTGCTGCTATTGAAAGCTTCTGGATTCATTTCAATACCTGAGAAATTCTAGAAAATCTAGACCATACCAATGTAACAAAATCTGTTTAACCCCAAAAGACTAATAAATACTAAATTATTTTTAGGCTGTTCTTTTCTGAATGCAAAGAGTGCTGCATGATTACCATGGTTTGTTCTGAACTGTCCTAGAAGTAAGAAATTATAAGAAATAGCAGTTCTGACAACTGGAAAGGAGGTATACTACTTACTACTCTGACTAAATCAATGAGTTAACTTAGTGGCTGATATAAAAATTTCTTCTGAATAGAATGCCTTGAAATTCAAGTTATAAGACAGTATTGGTTGTACACAGTTGATTCTGGTTAATGGGACCACATCGGGACGCGGTCATTTTGGTCCTAATAACCGGCTGGTCCGATTAAACGAACATGCCTTATGTTACAAGACGGGACGTGCTATATAACATATTAAATGTTTATTAAACCTTTATTGTGCGATTTACACATATAGCAAACGTACAGACAAGAACTACTGTTGCTTACCATCTTTTTTCATTGTAAAATAAATTTGCAAATAAGTTTTTCGAAACGATCTACAACACAATGTATAGATACTCAGCATGCGAAGCATAATACTGTAAAAAACAAGTTCT
>JAUZST010055892.1:0-23979 GCA_034779995.1 Parotocinclus haroldoi | reverse complement strand
ACACACACACACACACACACATACACATACACATACACATACACATACACATACACATACACATACACACACACACACACACATACACATACACATACACACGGTCTGTGCAGACGTGTTCGGTTTGGCATTTAAAAAGTGATCTGTAATTTGTAATCACTCATATACACATACATACACACAGATATTATTATTATTATTATTATACATCATTTTTTTCCAGATCACATCAGATGATTTGTTCTGTTTATACTGTTTCTGTTAGTTTCTGTATTAGCAATAGTAAGGTCACTTTAAGGTCTTTATGGTTCAAATGTTGAATTTGATACCGAACACGAGCTTAATGAGTTTCATACTGCACAGACCCGACCTTCTACCTCCTAATACCACCAAATACTACTGTAACTTAACGGATGAATCAAAACGGCTATTTTGTACCAATTAAAGCACACGTCCTGCCAATATCACTTGTTCTAAAACAGCCACACCATTCCATAGCGTAGTAGTACAAAACGTGTCCTGATGAACGTTATAGATTCCAGCCATAATCGCCTAATCCGAGAAGGCTGATCACAACTCTGATTTCTGCCAAATTCATATCCCTTTAGATGACGGCATAACAGAAGAAGAGGAAAGAGAATTGCAAAGCCAACCTTAAAGTATGCACATAAAGACACGGTGCTACAAGTTTCACAATCCGGCATATCTGTATCTGTTTAGACTCATTTATGCTCATTTGTGTGTGACGTGCTGATGAAAGATCGTGGTATGCCGCGTACGTGCCAAACAAGTCTCGGATGTCATGACCGTACCCCAGCATGCTAACTGCTGTGTGAAGTTTTGATCACGTCAACAGCTGCACAACGGCACGTAGCGACACAATCGGCGCGAGGTCAAGACGACTCTGCTTCAAGTGATCCAACATATCAGCAGCGGTCTGTACACGTGATTAACGTGTGCTCCTCCAACAAATACAGTCAATACTAACGGCTGTGTGTTCTGTGTGTAGTACCATGTAGAAGTGTAGTTGGTGTTAGAAAAATGGAGGAACATCAGTGCATGTAATTGCAATCAGTGAAGCAGAGGAAGCTGGAGGAAAACTGAGAGGTCGAGCAGGCGTGTACATTAAGAGCTGGGGATACCGAGTTCCTCATGAGCTCACTGGCACATTGCCTGTATCACAGAGCAGAATGGAGGGGACGGGACGGGACTGCTCTGCAGAAAATTGCATAAAAGTCTCAGGAAACGCGAGCTGCTTACATCACTGGGCAACGGAGGTCACCTGATCAGTCGGCTGTAGCTCTAGAATTCTTTTCTACTAATGGAGATCACTGGGCTTCAGTAGAATCAATCGAGACAGTGTATTGTTACTGGATATGGATGCAGGTCTGAAGATGAAAATGGGGTTTTTTTTTTGGGCGGGGGTTGGGATGTTTTTCCAGCTCTAACCTTGTGAAGAGGCAGGACGAGGAAGGCTCCTCCACCGCTGGCCTCCACAATGATGGCGACGAACCTGGGGTTGACGGCGCAAAAGGCGCTGTCCCACGTTACCCGGGACACCCTGATGTCATCGTAGCACTGGTCGTTCTTCACCGCCTGGCCGAACACGTGCCGGAACTTGCTCTGCCTCACCACCCGTCTCATATCTGCAGAGAAAGGGAGACATTAGCAGCTGATCAAAGCGGCATGTGCAGATGTTTACACAATCACACCCCAGCCCAACGTTCTGTGGCCGACACACACACGCACACACACACACGCGCACACGAGACACATGCGCACGATCAGATCAGGTGTGTAAATCTTGGAATCCAGACAGAGTACAATGTTAGAGCATTACTAATTATTATAGATTTCATACACAAACACACCGACTGGAGAGTTTAAGTTTTGGCCTCAATGGAAAGGCGTCAATGCAGGGTCATGACTGACCAGACGGGTAGTCCAGAACAAATTAATCATGTGCAGCAGCATTTCTGCCGGTTTCTAACTCTCTCACAGACAGTGGAAGCAAGTACAAGTTTAATTGCCACGCCCTAAACACTAATGATGAAACGGTTTGTGACAGAACCCTAACGAGTCCATGAGCAGCCGACTCACACAGACCTAGTACACGAGCACAAAAACGTCAGACCCTGTCTGGCCTAAAAGAAAAGGAAATGCCAATAGCAACTAGACCATTACATTCTGGTAAATCACACAGACATGGCCATCTCATGCTTCTCATCTCTTCTCTCTGCAATGTGAACTTTGACTCTGAAATATCACATTGGACCAAAGACGGTACGAACCACAAATGAGCAAATGGACTTGGCTGGTTTTCACTGCCGCAAGGGAAGACGGACCAATACAGGAAGTGGTTCCTGCCGGCGGGTGTGGTGGCCAATGTGACTCAGGCAGATAATGTGGACTTTGTCTGCTGATAAAACCTTCACTAGCAGTCACATGGCAAGTTGCTGCCTCTTCTGCTCTCCACTCACTTGAGCCGATTGCTGTGTACTGAGCGAGCCGAATCTTACCAACAAAACATAGCGAACCATCCTGAAACTGGTGCAAGTGGACTCGGTTTTGACCGTTTCAAAGGAATCCTAAAAACAACCCCAACGTCTGAAATGCAGAAGTAAGGAGCAATCTGGCAGAAGCACAGTTTTTCAGGCTGGACCAGCATCTGTGATATCAAGTATTTCTCATGTTCGTTTTTAAGGCAGGAAAACTCATTTCTCATTTGCCAAATAATAGCACGGACAAACTACAGGTGTTCATACTGCTCACAAAATGATACATTTATTAGATTTAAATATCCTCAAATATTTGCGGGCAGTGTAGAAAAGTGTAGAAAACACCCAGTCACTACTGTTTTGTCAAGTATGAGATACCAGGCCAGGTAAAATGTTTTTAAATGCTTTTTATGTTTGAATTGATTCCATATCATTATTGGTGGATACACCCATGTGCTATCCGGCTTTAGGCGGACTCTTCAGGGTACTTCCTTTTGAGGCGGTTAAACGGGTTTGTTGTTTCCAGCCAGCGTGCCAGTCTTGACTTTGTGCATTTTCCAAGCACCTATTGTTTGCGTAGCTCCCAATGACATCGACACTAAGGCTGCCAATCATCCTGGGGCCGATTATAAGCACGTTAGTATTTTTGCTTCTAACTTTGGACATGAGGTGCTCATTGTAAAAGCTTCCCCATGGCCAAAGGTCACCTAAACCACTGGCTCAGTCAGCAGGTCTTGATACAACATTCATGCCAAGCAAACAAAAACGGTGTTACTTCCCATTTTTATCACTGATTTCCTCTCCTAACAAAGAGACGTCTGACAGTAACACAGCAAATCCAAAAAAAAGCAGAACAAGTTTGATAGTAAAAGGAACTTGATGACAGAGGTATGTAAAGAACAGCTTTAATTTAGGACTGATAACATGACCATCTTTGGACATAACTGAATAGTTTCGTTTCCACTATAGTCGTGCGTAGATTAAAATAATGATACAAAAAAGCGAGCAATCTGACAAACTGTGACCTAATCCCAGAAATCACAGCGGAGGAGTACAAACAAAATCATTTGAATACATGCCACGGAACCGGAACTGGAGGATAAATCCCACATGGAGAGAAAAGTTTTTAAATGGAATTCATATCTCAGAAGGTGTGAACAACATGTTCGGTCATGCCAGACCGCTATCGGTACTGCGCTATCGCCGCACTCAGAGTGATACAGAAATACAGAGAGGAGCTGAAGCACGGAATGAAACTCTGACGTGAAATTCCCAGAAGCAGGAAAGAGGGGAACCAGTTGCTCGAACCATGAGGGGTTCGTAGCTTTCGCCACACGGCACGTCCATTTTGGTTCCTCCCCAGAGGAAGGCTTAAACGCTCGCCGAGCTAATGGTAAAACAAAGGAAGTGCCCAGGTTGCTGGCCGAGTTTCGCATTTTAGGGGAAGTATGTGGGTGGCCAAAGTGGTTTTAGCTAGACAGGAAATCCAAGGCTATGAACGGTCTGCATGGTGGATCATGGAAAGCAGCCCTATAGAGAGGAACAAAAGCTGTCATGATGTTTCAACAAACTAGTTTGTACATTAGTGTGCAATACGGGATGAACAGATTAGTACGCTTGATCAAATCATTACAGATGATTCACTTATTTAATAAATTCAACAGAAGTCAGATAGGACTGATTTGATTTGATAGCGCCTTTGAGCTGCTTCTTATACTTATTCTAACATATTATTCCAAACAGTGACGATCATCAGTCACACCTCATGTTTGGTGTTAACAGAACAGAAGCTTACACTTTATACTCATTACACACCATCACATCACAGGTAAAGTTAGGCAAGCGTGAAATCAGCTAGAGCCCGTGCCTGAAAAAAAGCAAACTGTGGTGGCCTAGTGGTTAAGGCACTGGACTCTAGACCTGATGGTCCTGGGTTCAAATCCCACCTCTGCCAAGCTGCCACAGTTGGGTCCTTGAGCAAGGCCCTTAACCCACCATTAAGTACACATTATTTATGAGACTGTGGTAGCCTAGTGGTTAATGTACTGAACTCTGGACCAGAATTTCAAGGTTCAAATCCCACCTCTGCCACAGTTGGGTCCCTATTGCTAGGATTGTAAGACTGTATGAATTGTAAGTCGCTCTGGATAAGGGCGTCTGCTAAATGACATAAATGTAAAAGCCCCGTGCAAAAACCTTTCCCTCTAAACTTGCCGTTTTAGCTTCAGCCAAAACCAATTATGCTTTTGCATTGTTATTACATTCATGTAACTAAAAGGTTCTGGCTAAATTCAATTAGTGTGCAATAATGTTAAATACAGAATGAATAATAAAAAGCTTTGTTTAAAAAACAAAAAACAAAATGCAATGTAAACATCAGCTAACGAGAAATATATTCGGTTACAATAAACAAGTTTGCAATTTGGAGCTCATAATTCCTTCTCGATTTACAGTTTTATGTACTTTGTGTATTACATATTAATCTTTTGTAATTTAATGACAAAAGGCTATAAAGAATTATGAAAACAAACAAAACTAAACTAAAAATCGTTGCTATTGGTCTGTACTCTATTGCACAGCAGCCGAAGGACAAAACTGGGAGTGGCACGTCTACATTTAAATGCCCTGGAAACAAAACGTTACAATACTATTCTGAATACCGTTAACAAAAGAATCATTTTCCTAGAACCATTGTCCACTCTGCCAGCTGAGTGACTCCGGAAATGTTATGCTACATTACACAAGCTATTATTCTAACCATTTTATGCTATGATATAATAATCTGTAACGGCCGTGCGGCTCTTACAAACTAAACTTAGCTCACGATACTACAGACCGTAATAATTCATCAAAACAAAAATAGTCTAAATCCCATTACTGACCTGAGCCTACGCCCAAACTGCTGAATCATAATCTAGAACCTTTACCACTGAGTCATCGATGTCCTCCAGCATGGAAGACGAGAGACTCGTAACCTCACTGTGCTGCACTGCCCAGTGGAACAGCTTCAAATACACAGACTGGACAAAAACATTTGCTTAAGCAGTAACCTTTAGCTGGCGGAAGTTACACGGCAATAACGTGATCTATCAATTCTAAAATCTTTTTCATTACCTTCCATGAAGAACGCTGTTTAAATAACCTGTGTGGTATGTAGAAATGTCGGAAAACTCACAGAAAGCCCAACCTTGCAAGTCCTTGCAAAATCAGAATGTGTTTTGACTCTAATACTGGATTACGAGCTTAAACATGCAATAGTCATGTGATCAGGAGCAAGGTATTCTGGGTGGGTTGGGACAGAGCCACATCAACATTCCGACAGACGCGCAGCTAAGAGCTGGAGCTTCTGCTCCAGTGCAGACATGCAGACTGAGCTGAGGTCAGGTCCCGTCCCAATTCAGTATACAGACTGCACTGGCAGCAGGTGACTCAGCGAAGCCTGATGTTTAGAATATAGAGCAGAGTGCTCATGCCAAGACACACAGCAGGACTTTAGCCAGTGTTTACCAACACACCCTCGCTGCATAGCAACTTCTGAAAAAGTTAACCAGTCCAATCTGACCTTTTAAGTGCAAAAACGCTGCAGGAAACGCTGCTGGCTTTTCATTAGGAGAACAGGGCCATTTGTGCATTTCTGTTACGGTGCAGAGAGCATCCAACATATCCAAATCGCATTTACACAAGCTCCGTGGTACCAGGAGAAGGGTCCCGTGCCTTTTGAAATGACCTCCGTTTCTACATGGACCGTGCACCGGTCAGAAATACCAAACGCAGCAGAAGGAAGGTAAGGTGCATCTCACACCATGCTTCGCTGATTGAACAAGGTTTTTAAGTCCATTATATAGCTGAGACCATGTGGCTCAAAGTAAAAGGCATACTGTTGACTATGGTGGCCTAGATTAAGGCACCTGATGGTCCAGGGTTCAAATCCCAATTCTGCCAAGCTGCCACAGTTACATCTACGGCATTTTTAGCAGATGCCCTTATCCAGAGCGACTTCCAACTGATACAGTCTTACAATTCAAGCAATGGTGGGTTAAGGGCCTTGCTCAAGGACCCAACTGAGGCAGCTTGGCAGAGGTGGGATTTGAACCCAGGACCATCAGGTCCAGAGTCTAAAGAGAAGAATCAAGGTTGCCACATGCACCAAATTATTTGATTCACACAGACAGTCACAGTGATGATGTCAGGATTGCCCATGTTAGAAAAACAAGTAGAGGAAGCATGCAGCTCAAGGCAAGGTTCTACTGGGACATGCTCACCCGCTACCTTCAATATTATTATGGACCCACAGATCATGTTTGACTCATCAGATGCTGGAAGCACCAACCCACACCAGAGTAAAGCACCTGCTACACACACTGTACATCTAAGCTCGTCATTAATGATGATAAATGAAAGTTTAGGTCTTATTTCACACACCGCACGACTTCAGACAAAGCTGGACAGAAAACACCCGGGTCTTAAGCTGCTTGCGCAAAGTCAGGTCTCAAACTAAAGCCCACTGTGCAATTTAACCTCCTGTTCCTGTCGTAACCACAGACTACAAGGCCAGGCTTTGTAGTTGCTCCAAACACAAAAGCATTTTATGCAGCCAGGCTATGAATGGGACAAAAATAGCTTTTAAGCTAAGTAACAATAGAGACCTAGCAGAAACAAGGCATAAAAAGAACGGGGCAGTATCTGTGCCGAGCCCAACCGTACCCGACCTATAAACGAGCGCCATCGAATCACAACCTAGTTCTCCGAACAGTGTTCAAATGTGCACTCGGCCAATTTGGGTCCTTTTTCCATGACGTCTAGCTGCCTCACCACTGGCAATTTAGTAAACAATGGATCTGTTCGAAGTTCTGATTATAGCGCTATAATAATTAGTATGGATATGGCTTAGCGCACGTGTGTACGGTTTTAGCAGCATCGGATTAACAGTACAAAAAAAGCCTTGGAAAATCATTTCATCACCTCCAGGTCAGCAATTACAGTTCACTTGAGGTCTCAAACATTATCTTTACACACAAGTAAACTCATACATACATAAACACACGCACGCTACGTATATACACAGCTCACAAAAATTGCGGGATATTTCGGAGTCAGTAAGAAGCATTTTATTTTGTTTCATTAAACAATTTCATCAGAAAAGCAGAAAGTCAAAATAAGTTGAATAGCAAGCGATATTCATGGGGGCTGGGCTGGGCATCGGCTCTGGACAGGATGCCAGTACCATGTAGGAAACTCCATACAGGCAGTGATCAGTCCAGAAGTCGATCCCAGGGAGCTGTGAGGCGGCAGCACTGACCACTGCACCCTTGTATTACAATGTTATTCTCTTTTTTATTGCTCGCACTGAGACGTGGAGAGCAGTTCAAAGCCCGTCCAGAGATTTACAGGGTGTTGACAGGTATGTACCCTAAACTGGATGGCAGTCTGTCACATGGCTGGTGATGGGCCTTGCTCACCTGCTCCCCTCAGACGTGGAGAACTGTGAAGCTCAACCCATCCAGAAGGAACCACCAGTACTAGAACACCAGAAACGATTGTGCTGCAATTACAATTATGCCTTATGATGAATACAAAAGTCCAGCCTTTGAAAAGATAATTAGCCTATTATTCAGAAACCTATAAACTGTGACAGAATTACCAGCTTGTGCTCCATTACAGGTTGGGTGAGACCACATTACCAGAGGTTACGCTCTTCCCTTGTACTGCGTTGCTCTAGACTTCCGTGGCTCCTTCTTCTCATTTGACAGGTATTTGGACATTTACTACCAGCAAATACAGATGACAGTCCAGATCTTGCTCTTTTCAACACCAAATTCTAGACGTCAACCTAAATTGCAAACAACGGCTTCATGAAGGAAGTCTCAAGAGAAACAACAAGGGATGTGGCTGAAACTGTCAAACCTATTTCAATAGGTCTTTCACAGGGCTACATTTGCAAAACATCTGCATGGATGAAAGTAAATGCAAGACGCTATCGATATATTATGGTAAGCTAGAACATGAGGGAAGAAATCCAGCACCGCTTTTGACTAAGAACGAGCCCAAGTACAGTTTAACAGGGCCGGGATCAGCAGCAATACCACATATTTCCTTCCCATATATTATGGCGCCTGTTTGGCTGACCAGCAAAGGAAGGCTCACTGGATCTGCCATGCTGACATAAACAAAAGCATCAGATCTTCAGGTCAAGCTTCAGGTTCCTTCATCCATCAAACCATTTCAGCATTGGTTATGGTTCTCAAGGGTTCAAGCCATATAGAATGACCTTTTATTTTCTACCATCTCTGTTCTTGACCAAATCCGAGTACCACGCTCACACCATAAAGCCATGGCTACCAAGCTTCACAAGGACATGTCAGAACCAAGATTGACTCAGAGATCATTTTGGCTACACGCAAACCAGACTGAAACACCATGTCCTTCAAAGTGGGCTTGGGGGTTGACCTGGACACGGTGGTTAAAGCTCACAAACCTTAAAGCCTAAAAGATCACGGTACTGCAAAGGTCAGTCGCTTTTAAACACCTGATTAAAGGCATGGACCCTGTTCTGAATTAGCAGAGACACTGAATCAGGTGTCATGTAGGGTGGAAAATGTTACTCTGCACTACAGAGCTAGATTCTCAGTGTCATGGCAGAACTTTAGTAATACACTGCTCACAAAAATCAGGGGCTCATTTTTGTAAGAAGTATAGTTTCGACCCTTATATGTCAAGGAAACTCATTTCAATCAACCTTTTTTTTGCTAAATTCTTTAAAGGTAATATGTGTAACAGAACTGTTATTTAGGTACAATGCGGTCTGGAATACAACTTCACTTGCTAAAGGCAAACTTGGGCACATGAAGCAGTTACCCAGACAGCTGACATCTTGGAACACATTTATCCCAAACCGGAGCTCGGGCAGACTTGCTCCTAGACCTTATTTTAACCCTCTGCTTCACCTCAATGAGAAAGAGCCACGCTCCTTCCAGCCCGACTTTCTCTTCTCTGGATAAAGAAAAGAAACTGTCTCCACATGCAGTATGTGGTATGTGTGGTGATG
This sequence comes from Parotocinclus haroldoi, assembly GCA_034779995.1. Taxonomy (NCBI): domain Eukaryota; kingdom Metazoa; phylum Chordata; class Actinopteri; order Siluriformes; family Loricariidae; genus Parotocinclus; species Parotocinclus haroldoi. The sequence continues at coordinate 14,436 of JAUZST010055892.1, read as the reverse complement.
TCATCAGGTCCCAACTTTAGCAGTACACAAAGACGGCTTTTGTATACACAGCACGGCATCACTGACCTGCCGGGATGTGGGGAATCACTAAAGCATGAGTGCTGGTAGATCAACCAAACAACGCGAATGTAGAGAGCACACAGGGAAAGCAGCATGTTTACGTTAGCTGTGCATCATCTCTCTTGCGGTGAGACGCAGGGGTCAGGCAGGGAAACACGTTTATCATATACATGATATACATCATATACATACATATCATATACATATCAAATACCCCCAAATCCGAATCCAAATGCTCCAATAAACTACAGTTCATAGCTGAGAGGAACAAACTTTTTATTCTCATTAATAAGACATTTCATCTGCTTTGCACTCTCTAGTTTAAGCATCCTGAATTACACGGCAGAGCCAGAATATTATGAGATGGTATTTTTTTAACCACACTAACCATCCTTAACACTAAGGCTTTGAATCGTGCGTGGAGAAGTACAGGGAGAAGTACTGAAGGTATTTCATAGGCGGGTTCTTTTTTCCATTGTTTGAAAAATCTGAAGCCATCACTGGTCAGCATGTGTTGGGGTTTTTGCAAGGCTATAAAAACTCGGTGCATTGTTCTGCTCTGACATAACTCTGTGTGAGAGAGAGAGAGAGAGAGAGAAAGAGGAGAGAGCGAGAGAGAGAAGAGGTTCTCGCAAAAAAGCCAGAACGCCTTCTTTAATTTCACTTTGGGCTCAGGCAGTTTTACCACCATACAAGGTTATGTTCACACAGCCAGAGAACATTTCCCTTACACTTGTTCCACAACGCTTCAACCACTATGAAATCCATAACACTTGACGGCCGTCAACATGGGAGTCCACTGTTCCTCGGTTCGTCCTAACTGCCGGTGCTGATGGTTAAACAGCACAAGCTCGGTAATAATGTTGGTGGATTTAAATTAAGGGACCTTACTGTTGCTGGTCTTCATGCCTCTTCGTTGCATACTTCAGATCAGGCTTTGATTAGCACCTTTTATATGCAAAGGGAGACCGTGTCCTTACAAACCGAATACGCCACAATATACGCCGTCTGCGAGATTTCCTGCATTATGGAGTTGCTTACCTTTTTAAACCCGCCACATGACATTCACACCGCATCTCCTCTGAAATGTCCTCTGCCGCGCTTCCTCATACAAACATTTATGGGGTGACGCTACTGTCTTGCGTGACAGTGTAAAGTATATATTGATGATAAGGATCTAAAACATGCAGGAAGTTTCGAAGAGTCGAATTCGTTATTGCTTTTTTAAAGTCATAGACTCGTGGACCTTTTCTGCGCTGTCACGTAAAAGTCCGGCGGAATCATTATCGTGAGTCTATTTAGAAAAGAAGTCAGCACAGATGCATTAATGTTTTATCAAAGGTAAATGCAATGTAAATTCTGGTTCCAAGTGTGAATTAAGACAGAACACAATCTGCAGGACGTTCAAATGGTCTCTTGAATCAACGTAACATTTTTCCTAACCAAAATAAAAACCTCGTGGCTCATTAAAGGTTAATAAGCTGTCTTATTCTGAGATTCACAGGTACGAGCTCAGCAATCTTGGCAGCGATATAAACAACAACGGCGATCCAACAACAATAAGAGAGGATCCATCAACGATCATTTCGATTTTGTTTCCTTGATGGTCTCATTTTCAGGCCTGAGAGATACCATCAGCTTGTTGTACTGCTTCCTCACTATTCCAGTGTACTGTGTAAAACGACATCATCTCAAAGCAAATCAGTCATGTGCCTGTGGTGAGGGACGGGTTCAGACTGACTCACCTTTGGTTGACGTAGTACCTATATAATTAGCTCAATCATCAGGTATAAAACGTTAGGTATTTTTAGAAGGCTTCTCAAACCCTGCCGGGGTTCATTATTATGTTTTCCTTCACCCACGTTAAACACGCCTGCCAAACGATCAAAGCCGTTCCTGCTTCAGATCCAGTATCAAAGTAACTGTGACACCAAAAACGTAAACGATCCTTTCTCCATATTGAGAAGACGACCGTCGACTGGTTTGGATTTCCAAATCCAAATCCAAATGTAGATTACAGAACGACAGAATGGCACAGTGCTTTAACCCTGGCAAAACGTTACCGCCGTTCTCAAGATAAGACGCAGGTTCCTGGTGCAGCTTCCAGTAAAGCATCCCATTGGGATATGACTCATTGCTGCAGGAAGGTAAGAGGAGGTCCTGCACTGTCTCAAACAGGCATGGACTTCCACTGAAGGAACAAAAAACAGGTTTTAAGATCCTGGCCATGGTTCCTCTTTTGGAGTAGGATGTTTGCTACTTGGCACTTTTTCATGATTGTTAGAACTGTTTGAGAGAGTGCCTCCTATTTGTGTATGCACTGCAGGAACTGAGGATGCTGGACTTTTGTAGCTCCTACTTCAGGGTAGGTACTTTTCTCAGCCTATGGGAACTTCGAGTGACCCGAGTGTACAGCGAATGGCCCGGCTGTGTCAGTACATGTACCCTCCACGAAGGGTAGTTCCCACCAAATTTGTCCCCATGATCGTTTGGCATGAAAGCACCTTAAGCACCACCGCTTTTTCATTCCAAAAGTACCTGAACAGTTCTGTATCATCCGACCATATAAACTGACCAACATAAGCTCACGTAAATAATCGCAATATTATTCTCAATCCTCAGTGATGATGGTGTGGGCGTGTCTGTTATCAGCCTAGTAAAGATACTGGAACTGTTATCAGTGCATCTCTATTAAAAAGCATGGCTGGACTGGACAGCCAGAGCCAAACCAAACAAGAGCAGGCTGTGATAAGACGGTACGTCAGCAGCAGGTTTACACCCCACCCTCACTCACTGTGCTACCCATTGTAAAATGGGCTTAATCATTATCCAGAAGGCCTTGATTCAAGCATGCAAGGTACAGAGCAGCTTAACACAAACGTAGTGCCACTTGACCAAATTTGGAGGAAATGCAGGGCACAGGGTACAAAGTGACGGGGGTTCAGTTCTGCTATACACTGATAAGGGGTGTAAGTGCAGAAGGTCACAGGTAGTCCTCAAAACTATATATAAAAAGGGTTGGCTATTGCCTGCATTTTACTGATTTTGCGTATCGATTGTCTTTCTTATCAATACCAAGAAGGCTGAAAAACACCCGGCCACTGTTGAAGCCTTGTAGTTTTTCCACGTCCGAGATCCAACGTCCTTTATAACACCTCAACTTTCCACACCTCCGGCATTTAGGCTTTTTGTTTTCTCTCAAAGTGAAGCTAAACTTCAGTGCTTCCACTAATGCTGTAGGGGAGTTTCTCAAAACAAAACTGTGTGATGACGTGTTATACGCTGGCACACCGGTACTGGCAGACAGATGGCTCCTCAGATATGTTCTTAAAATAAAAAACGCTTTAGTTGGAACCGAGAAGTGGAAACAAAACTTATTTTCATGTTTATCTACCTCCAAACATACATACACACACACACACACACACACACACACATATACGCGCGCACACATATACGCGCGCACACGCACGCACGCACACACACATGAACTCAAAGGACCGATAAATGTGACACACTGGGTGTGTGTGTGTGCGCGCGCGCAAGCGACAGAGGCTGAAGAACACTAATTATGAGAGCGTCATTAAAAACACTGCACCAGCCAGATCAGATCTGCTCAGTTTGGGGAACAGCAGGTGGACAGTGGAACATCGACCACATGACATCATTCATAAGATCTACAGAGACATTAAAAAAAGGCATCTGCTTATGTGAGGGTTAAAAAAAGGAAAATTAATATAACAACAGAACTCTGAGAGCTGTGGGTTCGAGTCCAGGAGGAGGCTTGGGCAGTCGCATGCATTCACTGTCTTTGAAAGAAGGAAGGCCGTACTTGCACCTACATCCTCTATTGTGGTACCAGCGACTCCACAACCCAACAACAGAGACGGCTCAGTCACTAACGGTGTATGACGTAACACCAAATTGAGTCACACTATTACAAAACTTTTGAACTACACCTCTGATCCAGCACTTCAAGTGCCACAATGAGGACTACCAAACATTTCTTTATTTTGGCCAAATTCAAAAGCGCTGAACTGCTTCCAAGAGTCAATCACATCAAAAACGATAAACAATATTAATAATAAAACGACAACCAGCCTTGGAGTTAAGGGCAATAAGGCGCAGAGCTAAACGATCAACAAAGCTCATAATCCACATACCACAAAACCTCAACAGTCAGGAATGAGAGGGGAATGCAAAAGCAGGAACGTGATGCGAAGTTACACGGCACAGCACAGCAGAGGCTTAATTAAAGTACAAACAGCTAAATAAGAAATTAGTAAACTATTTATCCCTTGAATTTTCGGTATTCCGTCATGCAGTCCCTGCTTTGCCCCACAAATCTTTTATCTAGCTAATTTTACCCAGCTGACCCATTTCCTGCAAAATCTCTCTCTCTCTCTCTCATACACGCGCACGCACGCACACACACACACACACACGTGAGGTATCTTCAATGACTGTGAGAAAGCCCACACAGACTGGTTTAGAGTGGCTCAGGTTATTTGCTCTCGCAGTTATTTTTGCTCACACACTACACTTTTCACCAATGTGGCGAGAAATGCCGGAGTCAAAAGGTACCGACCTGTGTCAGAGTAATGCCGATAGCTAAAAGAAAAGGAACAGCCAAAAGAAGCGAACTTTAAAAACACCCAGTCCTACATTCACACACAAAGCTCTGTACTGACATCCAACTCAAATAAAGACCATGTCAGGAACAGCCTTGCATCGGCCATTATTGGAGTCGTTCTCAATTAGTTCCCCCCAGGAGATTCTCGCTGAAAGCCAATTCTTTTTTCAACCCATTTAGTAAATCAGAGAATACACAGAGGATCGGCGGTACAGCAGTGATGCTTACTTTGTCTTGACCCATGTTGTGCACCTATTTTTACCGTATCCATGATTCATTTGAAACCGCCCTGCTAGTAAAACGGCATGGTTTGGCTTGACACGCAAAACCTGCTCCTCGTTACGTTTCTATAGATGCCTGACTATAAGGAGTGCTTGATTTGTAAACGACGACACTCGATCTTAGTCTGGAAACAGCAAGGTGGACGAAGTGGGTAACTAAAGGTGCTGGAACGCGTCTCATTCCGTCATCATTCTCATTTCTTCCTTGCATCATGACTGGAACGAGTAGCACGTATTTGCTTCGTATTTTCTTCCATCCCACTGGGAAAGATGGAATTTTACCCACGTTCACCCAGAAGGGCTAAACCTCTCACACACCTGCCGTTTACAGCACTTTATCCACCCAACAAAAAACAACAAGGACGCATTCTAAAACTGACTGCTCACAAAAACCAGGAGACATTTCTAAATGAAATATCACTTAAATTTTCCATAGCCCTATGGTGAAGTCCAAACGGCTTCCTATTTGTCATGTAGTGCACTAAAATGTGTGCATAAGAGATGCCATTACTCCAAGCTGTATATGGTGCACTACATAGGGAGAACTGTTTTAGATGCAGCCCTGTTCTCCTTTTGGTTCTTCACAGATGTTGAAGCTCGATATGAACCAAAGCATTTATAACCTATAAAACCTCGTACCTGTCCATCTAATATGCGAGTGCTCTCTAATACAGTTCCATCCCACTGTATTTAAAAACACCATTAGGTGCTTAGAGATACAAATAAGCCCTCAGTCTGGTCTCAACTCATTACAGTAGCCCGCCTGAATACGAGCAGACTGCAAAGGAAGGGAGGTTCCTGCGCCAGCGCTCTCATGGGCACAGTTTTTCTGTGCAAGCCTGTGAGCAAGGCCTTTAACCCTCATCCACTGAGCTTCATTGTAATGTAATGTTGGATCCGTGAATCAGGTAAGGCTGCGAATGTAAATTTGGCAGGAACCAACAAAGCAACTAATACTCAGACACCGATTTAAGATTGAACTGCCTGTTAAACTTCGAACTCCTTGCAGTCTCAGCATCAGAGCACTCGGGAGTTGCGTCATCAGCCAGTCAAGCTGAAAGGCAGGAAATGTGGGTAACCACACAAACCCCATGCTTCAGAACAGCACTTTATGACAAACACCTCGGCCACAACAAAACCACACGGCACCGCACTAAGTAGCATGTAGTGATAGTGTGAGTGGTGTACAACTCGGTACGCAGAGTCAAACGGCTCGAATGGCCAAAAAGCAGCCAGTCTAAACACAGCCAGTACGCCATTAACACCAGCGTTTACTTCTGAACGCAGGACATTTCAAAATAGTACTGAGAAACTGACACGGGTAAAGCGAATGTTAGAAATGCTAAAGATTTATTTACGCCTTATACGAGTCAAAGGTTTTTTTAGTTAAATGTTAGTTCGTTTTGTTAGTAAAAGGCTTATTTTAACTAATGTACTTGATGATTAGACCATTCATCCCACAGACACGGACACACGACTGGCCATGTCTGAAGCAGAGGTTAAACTAAAGCAGCATGGCAGGAAAATAATCCGTTGAATAAAAATGATGAGGTACACACATCTTGGCCTACAGCTCCCAAATTTCACTGCAGTGCCAGTTTTGAAAGTGGGGGCTTACAGAAAAAAAGACAAGAGCACAGGGCTGGGGGTTAGAGACAAGAAAAACTGGACAGGGAAAACCACATTTCTTCAGGACTACCCTAGCAAAAAGCTTGTTGGGTTAAAAATCACTGATTAAGAAAGGGGAGCCTCATGTCCCATTGTTACAAAAGCAACTGCTCAGCCCTAAGTGTTTGTGATGGACCGGTGAATCATTGAGGGCACATTCTTATCTGGGCCCTGTGAATCCTGGGATAGGCTCCAGACCCCTGTACCCCTGAGCAGGATGGGGTGGGGATGGAGGTTAAAGCAGAACTATGCGCAGCGAATTCCTCTTTGCTATTAAAGATCAGCAAGTTTATTTAACGGTGCATACCTCAGGCAGCCTGTGAAATCCCAAAATCCTACACGGGTGAACGAGATCGCTTCAAAATAGGTCCTCGCTCTCCCTGTCTGTATTTGGGCCAAATGAGCTCAATGCACTCGGAGACCTTGATCACCAGCCCACGGTGAGAGCTCCTTTCAATCGTGACCGATCGCCTCCACCCGCCTGCAGCAAGCCAAGGCATGCAAGTGAGAAGTGAGAAGCTTAAAATGCAGCACAGAGCCAAACCTGAAACTCTCTGATCCTCTTCCATTCGATCACTGAATATGAGCACGGTGTCTTCCTGATCCCTGATGGGTGAGGCTCCTCGTGAAGAGATCTTACACTAATCAAATACTGACCCAATTTTACTACAGTGAGCCTCCAAATTCCCACAACAAATACAAGTGGAAGGCGTCTGGAGCGTTTTCTGTGCTTTAGGGCTAAACGGGCAACATGACAGCGAGAGATCTACACCGACAGGAAAGACGAGTGGGGCCAAGCTACTACGTGTTACTTCATGAAGTAGGAAGCCACGTTGTCCTTTTTCGGTTTTCACGTTCAAGCGGAGTTTAAATCCAGATCACTAGACTATAAGCTTTCTTGTCTGATGTTCTGGTCGTCTTTTAAAGTTCCTAAAAAGTGACTTCAGTTCCCAGTGACTGTGTATGCACCAAAACCTGTTTACGTTGGGGGTTGGGGTTGAGGGAGAGGGGTAAAAACTACTTTTTAAATACTTTAGCCCAAAAAGGTACACTTCCAAAGTACTGTCCAATCATCATATTGTCCAATTAGCATTTTGGTCAACGCCTTACACCGCCAATTATAATTTGCGCTGTAATCCAACTTTATCTGGTCAGAGCCATCAGCCCCAGACAACAAAGGATACAGGAGTAATCAGGCTAATCAATAAAGGGAAATATGAACATTGAATGTCTCTGGGCGTAGTTGGTATCAGGTGTCAGAGCATTACTGGACACTGCAACAGGTTATGTAGGGTCACGCTGGATACAGCTTACTTTGATTGTTTTATTGCCGCTCTGTATTGTACAGTCATATACCCTAGCTATATCTCTCTCTGTTCTATACCACACCCAAGTAAGACTGACTGTATGGAAAATACCGAAGTCTAGACCGGTGAAACATTAACTGAGTGTTAATATGTGTGTGCCAATAAATAAATAAGATTATTATTATACCTGCACTGTCTGGAGCTATTAGTAACATTGTTTCATATTACAGATGGACTATATGGGCTTCCATTTTGCAAAGAGGGGCTTAAAGTTAAGTCAAAGACCATTGATCCGGGCCCTGAACAAAAGCATGAACCAGTGTATGGTTCACATTCCACAATTCTAATACGAAACTCGGTTCAAGCGTACAGAGCACCTTCCACACATGCTCAATCCAATCAGGGGCCCAACTATCAGCATCAGAGTCAGTCCAAGGACCAGTAGCAGACAGGGCGCATGCACCAACACACTCCTTTGGAAATGTAAAAAGTGAAGTCAATCCTAGGGGAGAACATGCAAATGTCACACACGGAGCAGCCCAATCTGGATCCAAATCCAAAGTCTCTTAAGTCAAAGACACTCAGAACTACACCACCCCATAAGAAGCAGTGCAACATACCCACTGACTCAGAGCTAAAGTTAAGGGTCTTTCTCAAGGGCCCAATGGAAGAGTCAGCCAGACAGCTTAACCAGCACGCCACTCCATTACAGAACCAAGTTTTACGAATTTCCCTCAAATGAATTTTCTAAGCAATCAACTTGGACCTCATTTTACCTTACAATATTTGTTTGGGGCTTAGCTCAATCTCAGAAGTTCCAAACATCGCGAGACTTGGCGCGTATCACTGCAGTGATGTCAAATATCGCGATTTTTAAAAAAACAACCGTTAAGCAAAGCAACGGCTTCAAAATGCAACGTTAACTTCAGTTAGCTAGGTCAAAACAGTCAACCGTTCATTTATGAGCCCGGGAAACAGAGTGTTCACTAACCTAGCCGTATGTGCGCTTTAAACCTGGTTTAATTAGAGCAACGATATTTATAATGATCCGCATGTACTGCCAGATAAACTGAAAGCACACCTCACACACCCTGAACGGCGAGTCTGCTCTCCGCCTTAGCAACTTAGAACACTATCGTTTGAGCTTTACGTATATTACAGGCAAGATAACGACAAACAGCCATGGCTTACCTTCGCAAATAAAGCAGGAAAAATTCCTAACCGGCGGTAAATTTGGTAGAATTTTAAGTTACAACCGTGCTGCTTCCCAGTGTCCCCGAGCGTCTTGTGCGTCTCCCTGCCTGTGGTTCGCCTTCCCCAAGCCGTCTGACCGGAAAACACGCCCCTTTTACCACAACCCGCCTTACTTTACCATATTTGGCAAAACTGACCGCTTGGTCTGATGTGCCTAGCCAATCATGATGCGCCCTGTTTATAGCTCCTCCCAACTACAAATAGTAAGTTACAGTTTAACAATAAGCAAGGCGCAACAACGTTAAAATAATATCAACGTAAAATTCAATAACTTCATTATATATGATCGTACATTAAAATGCACGGTTCTACGCAACCACAATAGAAGAATTTCAATTTCTGACACGCTTCTTAACGTTATGCCCTTTTCCCACAAGATGGCACCATAATGCAGGTTCCAAAATCAAACATCCAGAGCTTAAACACCAAAATCCAGGTCGTGTAAAACGCATGGAGTTTTCTAGACTCTTCATTCTACTTGGGCACACAGAGAATTTGCCAGCTGTAGCCGCTGCTTGCCAAGCTGATGCAATAGATACAAAGAATCTTAGTTTAATCGTGTTTGCGTTATGACAGGTAAAGGTGGGGATTTGTTTTGTTTTTTCTTTGCAGATCCTTAGGGACATAGTTCAGCCTTATCTTTTGAAATCATAGCTGGACATCATCTTGGGACTTCATTCAAACCTTCTTGTAAAGCAGAAATGCTAAAACAGATACAGTCTAAAGAATATGGACCCCTGGATCCAACAGGGTAAACACGGCAAAAAAGAAAAGCAAGAAAAGAAAACCGCACATTCTGCTCAGAAACAGTTTGTGTTTTGTGAGGGACCTGAACGTCGTGAACACTTTTTTTTTCCTTGGCTTGCATGTTCTACTGTTTCGCGTCCTGCCAGCCATCAAAACCTCAGTAAAATGCACTTATTCCCTTTGTGCCGTTTAACGACCGCGTGATGTGCTGTGAAACAGATCGTCGAACGGAATGGACATGCAGTCGTGTGTTTTTGACTTTTTTGCATTCGTTTTGGGTGCGTGGACACACAGCTCTCGCCTGCGCCTTATAGACTTACTGATCATGCAATCCAGTGATGTTTAGCTGATCGTGCTGCACGTCTAAGATTTTTACAGAGGCAGCTGATAAGTGGTGACCCCGATTCAAACCGAACAGTGCCTGAGCTCACCTCTTCAAGCTCGGTTCAACGTACTGTGCCCCGGGCACGCTCCAGAGCTGTCACATTAGTCTAAAGAATGAGCTTTTGGCTGATTAAGGTGATTGTCAAATCACCTAGTGTGAGTATTCCTGGCTATGGAATTTTTTTTATTATTGGTTTAAAGGTCGCTTTGTATATATAACAACATGTTTGCTCTTACCTTTTCTTACTGATGGTTTCCTCTCTGGCCCTTTTTCCGGCGATTTTTTTGGCATGTCAAACGCTGCTTTCATCTGTGCCACTTTGACAGACTGTGCAGCATCTATGGTGACATCAGTTTTGGCCTCTGCTGGTTTGTTCCAGTCCTTCATCTTCTCATGTAGCTGAATGGTCTCTTTTATCAGGTCAGAAACAGGCCTGCCTTTTGCAGTGCTTTGTATTTCTTCCTGACTGGCTGATGGAGTCTGATTTGTCTCTGTTGCGCGGCTTTGATCGCTTTGGCTTGACTTTGTCGTTTCACGGTCAGAAGTAAACGCTCCTTCACTGCCGTCTGGTGTGAAGTTGGTTTGTCCTGCACTGTGCCGAATACTGGCCAGTGAGCAGGAATGTGGCACATCCAAAAGCGTCCCTGGGTTCAGCAAAACAGCCCCTTCTGTAACAGAAGACCCAGAACCATCCTCAATAGGGTTTTCAGAGCACAGTCTTGTCTCAGCGGTCATATGAAGTAGCTCATCCTTTTCATGGCCTTCAACACTTTTGGGTTTAGAGATGAGATCAGAGTGGGAAGTGAATTCTTGGTGGATGTCAGTTACTGAAATTAATCTTTCTGCATCATAACGTTGCTCTCCATCTAACTCCGGTGAAGCTATTTCACCCAAGGGTTTGTTCCCATCTTTCTCTGAGATTATGATTGATAGATTCTTCAAATCACTAAGTGATACCTTTTCCACGTCCCTCTCTGAAGCTGTGCTTTCTCCAGGTGCTAAATCCCGGACTTCCTCCGAAAACGTAATTTTTCCTGATAGTTTCTCTCCCTCGTTGTTTGATGCTCTACCAAAAAACTCGTCTCTATCTGGTTTTCCTCCCTCTAGGATTTGATCATCTTGAGAGTCCATGGATGTGTACGAGGCCCCATGGGGATCCAGTTCCCCCATAATCTGCTCTGCAATGCCAGGGAGGGACGGTATTACTGACTGTGCACTTTCCACTGCCAATAAGTGCTCGTGCGTCTTCTCAGTTTGAATGGTGTCTGTTTCTGGTGGAGGAAAGTCTTCTTGTTCTTGGTTCATTTTAGTGGAAAGTACTGCAGAAGACACGCCATCGCTGTTGTCTCTGCCGCTGTTGCTGCCGCTTTTTGATGTGGATTTGTGATAACCTATATCACCTTCATCTTGTGTCGACAGGGTTGTTATTTCGAAAGAGTAAGAGAACGCTTCTATCTCCTCAAAAATGTCCCTAGAGATTTCTCCACATGATGCCTTATCACATAAGTGATGTTCTTTTCTCTCTTCATTTTCCTTTATTCCTCCTAAGTGTGCCATATGTAAATGCTCCTCCCCTTCCTGTTGGTCTTCCAATCCTGACTTGATGGGTTGGGGTTCAGGAGAGTCCATACCTAAACAATCGGCGTCAATAGGACTCCTCTCTGGTGCATCAGCATCAGTGCGCCATGGATTACCACGTGTGTCCTGGTCTTTTCGGAGAATTCCCAGATTATCCCCGATGTCTCCTGCGGTGGTTAGTGGGAAATCCACACAGCCTGTAAGTCCAGACATTTCCGCAGGTGACATCTCTGTTATTTTAAGCTCTGAAGCATCAACCATGTCAGAAGCTGTAAAAACAGGTGACATCCCTGCTTTGTATTCCTGTTGTGATGTTACCTCTGAGCCGAGTGACACGATGTCTTTAGACGGGATTTCTTGGGATCTCGATGAATCCCAGTTCGATGGCGGGTTGTCAGTAAAATAGGAGGCATCTGGAAATCTTTCTTTGTCTCCTGCACAGAACGCTGTTGTTTCGTCTTGGGTTGGTGAAGCTTCTGAACGGTGAGTTGGATCACTTTGCAGCACAACGTTCAGCAGTTCCAAATTATCCACCTTCTTAGCTCTAGGTGATTCCTCAGAATTATGAGCAGACGCTTCATTTGGAAAATCATCATCACAGAAGGCCTCAATTCCAGGAACAACTTGAGTAATTTCCACCATGTTGCTTCCATGTCGTTTCTTCACGTTGCCTGCGATTTCCTCCTCAGCTTCCTTGTTGCTGTTCACCTCTGACACGACTCCACCCGTCTCACCGCTGCATGATGCTTCTTGAGAATAAACAGTCCCTTCCAAGTCCAGTCCAAGCTCTTGAATGTTATCCTGAAGATCTGGAATGGTCTTCTGTTCTCGATCATCATTTCCAGAGTTCTCCATCTTTATTTCGGTGCAGCTTCTTGCCACTGCAGTGGTCTCTGGAGCAAGTTCTGAACAACTGGCCAACTCTGTGCTCACCGTGCCTCCCTCAATGTCTCTGATATTATTCGGCTTCTGCACAACTCGAGGTTCAGCCCTGCCTCCTCCTCTTTCTCGTCCTCCCTCTTTCTCTCCATCCCCGCCCCGTGTCCATTCCCATTCTGTGGGCGGGGCTCCTTCCATGTGAGATTGCGTGTCCAGCTCCAGAGTAGGTGATGCTGGCTCACTGCCTGGGCGCGCATCCAGCCTTTCAGTGCCTGCTCCCGCTTGATTCTCCACATCTCCATGGGTTGCCTCGTTTAGGTTTCCTTCCTCGTGGCTGCCCCCTGGGTTTGGGCCGGGTTCCTTTTCCTCCAGGCGTGCTGGACTGTCCTGTTGCTCTCCCGTACTACCTTGGTTCTGTCCCATTGCGTTCTGTTGGAAAAAGGTTATGGTATTACTGGTGGAATATGTACGCTGATGACATTTGTTTGGCATGCAGGCTTTGCAAGTTCATATCTTGCGCAGGGCTGAGCTTCCTCCACTCCTCCACACACTCTCGAATTCTCGATCTTCCATGTGTATTTCCTAGCCATATCTATTTCATACTTCTCCTGCTTTTCACTCGCTCATTCGCAGAGTTTATCGGCAGACACAGGACGTGTTCTGCTTATCACGGTTTCATTTTTCTACCAGGTCTGTTATTTATTTTTGTGCACGGGCTTTCTTTTCACACTACAAGCAAAATGTCAAATGTACCAAACTGCAACTAGGTAAATATTGACCTTTGTGGAAACCATTTTCTCCCATAGAGTCTTGTGACTGTAGAATTTCTAGCGTTCTATTGTTGTTGTTTGAACCAGAGCATCAGCAGGAATTAGAGTCACAAGGTTATACTGAAGATCTTACCAGGGGTGAGTTTTCTCTCTCTCTCTCTCTATCTCTCTCTCTCTATCTCTCTCTCTCTCTTCAGACACATTAACCCAAAGCTCAAGCTCACGTACTGTAATGTTTCGTAAGTTTTTTCCACCACAATCTTTCAGTCGTCTAGATTGAAAATATGATGTGTTAAAGCACAACATAAATACTTGAGGGGCAGCCCGGTGGCTTGATGGCACATCCACTGCTGCCTCACAGCAAGAAGGTCCTGGGATCAAACCCAGGGTGGAGCAGCCTGGGTCCTCCCTGTGTCTGTGTGGGTTTACTCCGGTTTACTCCCACGGTCTGAAGACATGCGTGTTAGGTTAATTGGTGTCTCTAAAGTGGCCCTTAGTGTGTGCCCTGCGATGGATTGTCGCCTAGTCTAGGGTTGGCCCTGCCCTTGCGCCCAGAGTTGCCGGGTGGGCACCGAGGGGCTTAAACGATTTATTCTAGAAAGTAGGAAGTCAAACTCAAAGCCAAATCTATTCCCAGTTTTTACCTTGCAGCACACCCCGCACTGCACCTCGCTCACTCCGGTCCTCTAGCACTGCTCGACCGGTCCCCCCGTCTCTGAGGGGAAAAGGAAGGCGTTCATCTAGACTCTTCTCTGTTTTGGCCCCTACGTGGTGGAATGAATGTTCATGAATGAATCAATGTTCGAACAGCTGAGTCTCTGGCTATCTTCAAACGCCGTTTGAAGACCCATTTATTCCGCACCTACCTCAACTA
>JAUZST010055881.1:0-23979 GCA_034779995.1 Parotocinclus haroldoi | reverse complement strand
CACACACACACACACACACACACACACACACACACACACACACACACACACACACACACACACACACACACTCTCTAAAAAAATCATTATAATGTGTATGCATTTGTGTGCGTGTATGTGCTCAGTACAGAAGATGATTAGATTTCCATTAATGAGAGGGGATAATGATGTGGGTGGGGGCTATAGTATGGTGGTGAATTAAAACAGCATTGACTATGTGGCAGGCCACACTATAAATTCAGTGTGGTGTGGTCAGTCTGCCAAAGCTCCTATACATCTTTTCCTATGTCCGAGATTAGAATACTCTCCAAATTAATTAACATTCTGCAGATCTTTAGCTCATTAATCTATTTGCAGAGCTCAGCATAAATGCACCGCTGCCTTTTTCAGACCTTGTTCTTATATAAAGTAAAAAACAAGCAGGTAGACAAAATCTAGTGTCAGTTGTCTCTTATTTACTCACAATAAACCACAAAATATAATAAGTCACCACCCGAACTTCCTTGGGAGAAAAAAAAAAAAAAGAGTTTAGTCAATCTAGAAAAATACAATGTCAGTGTAAGCATTGAGCAAAGCTCTTATCCTTCAACATCTCAACTCAGTTCTGAATTACCCTGGATAAATTCCATATAAACCCTTGTTTATGGATAGACTTTTTGGGTGTCATTTGGATATATATTGTATGTGTAACTTTTTTGTCCTTTGCTTTTTTTCCTTGTACTATCAGTAGAACTGGTTTCATGTTATTGAAACGCTCAAGAGCTGCACAATGCATGATATTAGAAGCCACTGGTATGAAGTCCAGGGGAAAGTTTGCATGCTGTTTCCAGAAGCTGTTTCCTACTCTATTGTCAAAATATGATTTCTGAACTCTGTTATAAATTTAAGAGGGTTTCCAAATTCAGACTTGAGAAGGCCCGTGCTTTAACCACCAGCCCATGCAGCTCAAACTGAGCATAAGAATGTGGAATAAAGATGATACAAGTGTGGTCAGTTGTGTTAGACAGGCTGGCATTCAAGAGACTGCTGGTCTGGTGTCTCGGAGAAAAATACCTTGTTGATCACAAAGGTCAGAGAAGAATGGTCAGACTGATTTGATCTAATGGAAAGGCAACAGTAACTCAAATAACCTCTTGTTACAATAAGTATCTCTGAATGCACAACACTTTAAACCTTGAAGCAGATGGTCTACAGCAGCAGCACAAGACCACACCGGGTACCACTTCTGTCAGCTGTGAACAGGTAACTGAGCTTACAATTCCACCACTTTGTTGAATTTAAATAATTAATGCAGTTATGAAGGCACAAGGGGACCAATGTAACTATCATGGAGTACCTAATAAAATGCGATTGTATGTGTAGTGTGTTTTAATACGATCATGCTGATGCTGGTCCTTACAGAACATCCTGCAAGCCTGCATTCCTCTTTCTACAACACATTCACAGATGTTTATTTTATGCATCACATCTGTTAATCTATTAATATATGAACTTCAGTTCCACGCTCGACTGTACCTGTTAATGTATTCACCTCAAACTCAAGAAGGAAGTGTCAGTACCACCTAGCAGGATTCCCCCATGGTGGTCCATAAGTGCCCTGTTGGTGCCTGTGCCTCCCGGTTGTAGTTGATTCAGAGTGTAAAGCCCCAGCATTGTTATCTTCTCACCTCTGACTCTGTCATCCTCATGGGCCTCCTCCAACGATGCTGTGGCTTCGTTCATTAAGGCTGCAGAACTACAGGGAGTGCTAACTACTTTGTTATCACATTCTTTCCAGCATACTATTCACCATGTGTTTTATACAATATACTTTTATGTAAGAAATATTTTACACTAAAAATCCAGTTTTAAGTTGGCGGTGGGGGGCCAAACTGCATTGAAACAGTTTTCAAAAGGTTGAAAATCCTTGCCATAGACAATAGCTTGCATGTACTGGGAAAAGCTGACGAAGAAAGACTACGCCAACTACTGAAGCCCATGAGAAGTGCTAACTGTCAAGGCCCAACAGTAACCTCACATAAAATCCACCATCTCAGCATTTATGGGGGCACTTGAAGACAAAGCAAACTAAATGGTTAGTAATATTACATTTGCGACATGTGAACTCATGCTGGATTACTAACCCCCTTCTTCTGTCCTATACACCGCCATGCCCATCCCTATATACCTCTGTCCAAATACGCTGTCCATATGTCCAAATCTCAAATGCTCCATGCCCGTATACCCCATTCCACTCCTTCATCCTTACATGCCAATAGTTCACAATCCCTTCATCCTCAATCTCTCTATTCCTCATTCTCCTTCCCAATATTTCTCTATCCCTCTACCCCTCTATATTTCTCGATTCTTCACCTAAACCATCATCTCTCACAGTCATTAATGCTGTCTTATGATGTTGTCACGCTACCTTAATGTGGAGTGACTCACTGGCTGCCATCACGCCCACACATTCACCCAATCATGACTGACCTGTGCTCAACACCGTTTTCCAACACACTACTCACACACACACACACACACACACACACACACACACACACACACACACACACACACACACACACACACACACACACACAGCAAATACAGTGGTCAGTGTGGAAGGAAGAGTTGCTGACGCAGGATCACCACGGTAACAAGCTTACCTGAGGATAATCTTCTCAAAGAAATTTCAAGCGAGAAGAGAAAGAGTGAGCAAGGAAGGAAAAATAAGAGAGAGAGAGAGAGAATGGGAAGGCAGTATGAGGAAGGGAGTGAAGGCAAAAAGGAAAAACTTAGTACTGTAAACTTTTCTGAGTCACCAGCTTGCTGTGCCAAGCAGTTTCCATTCTGACCGTCAACTTGACCTTGTGGTCAGACACTTCACAGTGCCTTTAAAGCCAAGAGGAATGCACAGACCGGGAGAAAGAAGAAAATGAAGGAATCAAAAAATAGAAGCGCAAGTCAGACTGAATTAAGTCTTTAAAATGTTCCTGCTTGCTGTGTGTGTGTGTCAAATCATGAGGGGAAGTAAGAAGTGTTTACACATCATTATAAAATTTACTGAAGATATCTTTTTAAATAGTAACCTATACTTATTTTCTGTTGGTTTTGGAATGAACGTGGAAAGCGCAAACAATATAGGAAAAAAAAATCTTGCACACACACAGTATATAATAAAACAGTAAACAATCACTTATGCAAATGTAGTTCACCCATTATGATTCACTTTGAATACAGACAGCACAGATAAATGGCAATGAAGCCAGGGAAATCCTAAAGACTCAAATATCTGTCAAATGTAGGCCCATCTGTTAAGTGCATTAAGGGAAACGTAGTAAATCATTTAATGAAACAGATTAAAATGATGAACAAAAGCTGGATCAAATTCTAATAAAAAAGAGCATAGTGCAATAAACTCATTGGAAACTTATTGAAAACTTGTGGTTTATTGAATCCTAATCTTCTGAAAGGATCGTTCCTGATAATCGTTTTTAGACAGTAGAAGTGTCAACTTGGCATCTAGACGAAGCTGCCACGCATCATAATTGTAAGGGGAGGTCACACTACATCCTTGCCACTGTAGACTATAAAACCTTTTTTTTTTTTTAAACAGATTTTTTTCCCAAATGATACTGTGTTTGTATGTGTGTGCCCTGAGATGGATTGGCACTCTGTCTAGGGTTGTTCCTGCCTTGCACCCTTGCACTTGCCTGCCCAAAATCCCAGCTAGGATTAAACAAGTAATAAAATGAATGAAAGAAAGGCTTTAATTTTTTTTAATGAAAGTCTTAAATGTTGAAAATCTAGACAGAGACATTCGTGTATTTTGGGTTGCTGTCTTCTTGCCTCTTAAGTGCGATCACGCAGGTTTGTTGATTTCTGGGTACGTGGGTTGTTGATGTCTCACGTGATCCCTCTTAGCTGCGTTTCCTTCTGGTTCTCCTCTTTTTGCTATGCTGCTATAGTTAGTGCTGCCAGAATTGCACATGGCATCAGTGATTCTTAATAGACTCTGTGCATTTAATTAATAAGTAACTACTTTTTCTCTTTTCTCTCTGAGCTTATGTTCCGGTACCAGTTCCAGATACACACCCTAAGATGTTCCTTCAGCATCACTTCAGCATCACTCTACTGATTTTCATCAACAGAAACCAGTCCCACCGTTCAGTAATTTTCGCCATCCTTCAGGTTGTCAGACTGTCTCTCACCAAGGAATTCCCAATATGCATTTTTTACATTATTTTATTTACAAAGTTTTACTATTAATACAAACGTAATTATGCCACCCAAGGAGTATTGGTCCTCTTTGAGTCTTGGTTCTCATTTAGAAAGTTTTTTTTCTTTTCACCGTTGTCTGCAAATTGCTCCATTTGGGATTGGCCTTTAATGATAATATAGTGTTGTAAAGCTTCTATATAAATAAATCTGACTTGACTTGAGGCTTGACACCATCCGAATTATAATAATGTTATCTTGGTCTCATCAGACCACAGCACATGGTTCCTGTAATCCATGTCCTTAGTCTGCATTTCTTGTGCATCATCTAGAAAAGGGTTCCTCACTTTGGTGAGATACTTTACATTCCTTAATCAAATACAGTGAAACAGTGAAACAAATCATGGCTTGCTAGCACACACTTTAATCAAGCCCTCATTCTAATGAACTGTCTCTCACTCTCCTCGTTATTTACATTAGCGTTAATAAATCAGACAATAACTGATTTACTCTCGAGTCCATTATTTGCTGATATGCGTTTGTGTGCATGTCCATGCCACCGCAATGAAGGAAGTATCATGTTTCAATATTCAGTGCTCTCCATCTCATGTCAGCATTTCAGTAAATAAACTTTATCCTTCCTCCAACCCTCTATCTAACCCTTGTAACTCAGCGTCATCATCAAAAGCTCACTAATTACTATCCTGGCCACTTAAATAATTAGTTGCTTCATTTAATTATGACAAACTGTATTATGGCACTATATGGGAAATGAAGAGGTGGAGGATTATGTGAAGGGAGAGGGAGGTGAAATTTAGTGGCAAGCTACGATCTGTAACAATTTGATTTAGATTGGGAGGTGGGTTTATTGAGCTGAAAAAGACACATGATGAAATTAACATTAATCAGAGCACAGCAGGGAGCAAGAGTGAGACGAGGAATGCATGGGAGATGGATCTGATTAAGAGCAACTTTTTATTAAGGCCATTCAGCTGACATATGATGCATGTCTTATCTGTGGCAATATCGGCGAGGTGAGTGGAAGGTTGAGGGTGTGTGTGCAGGTTTCTGGTAATAATAATATTGATTTCTAAACATTTTTAAGGACTCTCAGTTTAACACACCTGAGAGTAATCAAAAAAATGATGTAGACTCATCCCATTTATTAATTCAGCCCTTAACCTCTGCCGCAGACTTGCATTTAAATGTCTAACCTTTGAAAGATTTTAGGATCTGTGTTTTGTCTTCGCTCTTTTCCAATAACAGAAAAGTCACTCACAATAGAGTGACCCAAAGCTGTACCCTGTTTAGACAGTCACGTAACAAACAAGACTGTTCCATAAGCCTTACAGAACATTACCAATGATTTCATGCCATTGTCAAAGCTGTCAACGAAACCCATACTATAAAGGTCATCACTGTCCTCTATTGTCCATTACCATTACACTGTCATCATTAGTGTAATAGGTGGCATCATTAACACTGAATTCGCCATACACATCCTGCTATCATAAACCATGAGCATCAATAGGGGAGAGGGAAACAGGATGAGACAAGAAGAAAGCATTAAAGAAAGAGACTAAATTAATTCATTCAATGTGCATTAACCCTTACAGGCCTATATTGCTTACTTATAACTCTGAATTGAGCCTACATAAACCAACATTGGCAGTATAATTGGCTGTACTAAAGAGATCAGTTATGTCAGTGTGGTAGTGCCACACTTATGCCATTTTAAGGAATATCCACAAATTTACGCACTACTAGAGATGCCTGATCCAATATAGAATTGTAGCAAACTGATTGCTCTAGCTTCACCACACACAATTACGTTCCAAACTAGCTTTTGAAACTTAAAGCACAGTAACTGTTCACCAGAAGTTCAAGGGCAATTCTTACTAAACTCAACTAAAATCATCTTATACATGTTGCAGGAATAGTTGTATATCGCTGGGTGCTTAATAAATAAATCTATAAGGCGCATGAGAGGGCTGTGTGTCAGTGCGACTCAAAACAACTTCAAAAATCAAACACAATAAGAGTACAACCGGAAGTCTTTGCAAGTGCAAATTCTCTTCATGATGTTTTGATGATGTAAACCATGCTTGGCCTCAGATCTTTTTAGCCCAATGTGAGTGCAGGTCAGCAGTGGGATGTAGTAGGGGGCCAATCCAATGCAATTGGGCACAATTTGAGTATCCCATAAGACAGCCAAGTCATGGCAAACATCAGCTGGAATGGTGTAAAGCACAATACTAAAGGACTCAACAATTGTTTTCTGGAGACATGATTCAAGTTAATCAGATATCACTAATGATTATCCTGGTTTTAGAGAATAACAGAATTGTTTTTTGAGTGCAGTGTATAAGAATTAGACAACAATGATCAGGCCATATAAGAATTAGACAACAATGATCAGGCCATTATCTATCACAAGTACCTAACCTCATGGGACTGTGGTATCACACCGGTTAAGGTGCTGGTCTGTGGAACATGGGGCTCAATCCATAGCACTGCCTAGCTTCAAGTGAGTCATTCTGGTTACAAGTATCTGCTAAATGACTAAACGCAATGTAAATTGTGGCAGTTATAGAATCAGTTACATTTACTTTTAGTTACATATCAAAATATGGCTGAATAGTTTCCTAGTAAAGGAAGCTGTTCTTTTTAACAGCAAAGGATAAGGCTGTTGGTTTTGGAGCTTAATTGTCAACAAGCACATATGGATATAATGTTATACCTACAATAGGTATAATATACTTATATATTTTAGTGACTAAATAATATTATTTTTAGCTTAGAAGGGTTTTAAGCTTAAAGAATAAGATGGGCAGAATACAGTCGGTCAAATCAATGACATTACCACAGAAGGTTAATGCTTCCAGTAATTTTCCAGGGAATCAAAGTGGTTAAGATTATGTGTAGGTGCAGTAAACTGTTGGAAATGATACATTATGGAAAGTGGCTGGCTCTACATAAGCATGAAAAATACTGGTTTGAAAGAGGATTTACCATGAAAATCCACCATGCCCTGTGTTTTCACAAGGCTTGAGCTTTTTTGTGCTCTTTTTATCCTCATCATTTTTTCACAGAATGAGTTTCATGCATGTCTGGGGGCCTAAGGTTAAAGGGGACTTGCGTGTTTGTTTGTGTGTGGGATTTTGGAGAATCCCAATCACTTTTTGTCCTGGTCCTTCAGGCTCAGTACAGAGTTATTGGCTTATGCCAGATGAACACACAGCATTTTGAAGACATTTAGCCTGATACTGCTAGAGAGCAATAATGCAGCAGTAACATTCAAAAATACTACAGGAAAGGTTCCTGTGCTTTACACATATGGAGCTCAATGTAGCTGTTGTTTTGTGTGTGGTATCTGTGAGAGGATATGTAAGTAAGTAACAAAATAAGACCTACAGTTTACCCAAACCTGAACTAAATGTAGTAACTACATAAAACCATACAGTCACTTACAGTACGGTACTTATGTCTTCCTTGCCATTAAGCATTTCCAATAAACCTACATATGTTCTTTTATAGCCTGATGGATTGCCCCACATGTGCTAAGCAAACCTACAATAAATAAACCAGTAAAACTCAAAACTCTTGCATTAGCTCAGTGTAGGATAGTTATTGACTCAGACTAAGTGTAGCACAGACCCGGAGAGAGTTGTAAAGGATGAGAGAGGCTAGCCTTGGCTCTGCTCTGGCTTAATTAATGCTGTACTGAAACGACTGGAGTGTGTTAAATGTTATCAAGCCAGAGTGGAGCACTGCAACAGAGACATCAACAACTGACAATTCACAAATCATCTCTGCAGAACTATCAACTGCTTGGAAAGATCATTTTAACTTCTTACACTCGATAAGGCATGTTAAACCTAAAATATACAGTATATATAGGGCAGCTTACACATTAAGGCAGCTACTACAACAAAGAGCATGTATTTTAACTACAGAAACTGGCAATTCTTTGTTTTAATGCTTTTATAGTATCTTCTAAAAACAACTACTCATGCGGAAGCAATGCTTATTCTTAAGGATAAGCTCTAACAGCTAACTACATTTACTGCAGTTTGAGGAATTGTTTTGGGGGGTTGATATTGTACAATTATTATTGACTTTTATTTATAAACTTGACACTTTTTGATTTGATTTCACCTTACCCTTAGGGACTGAAGTATTATTTTAAGTAGCATGGAAATGCATTTTTCCTTTGGTATTATTAAAAAAAAAAGATGTGTTTCAGTCTCTCTTGTGCTCTGTGCATTAGCAACTTTAAATTGGCAATAGTATTTTTGCATTCCTTGTGCAGTGATCTATCATATATTTGCTTTTCTATAACTCAGATTCCCTCAACAATGATGTGATAATATTCATGATCCCCTTTTAATTATTTTTGTAATTATTTGCTTAAGTTATAGCTGTTATAGCAAAAATACTGACATGTTTGACAAACAAGATATCTCTTTCTGTTTTATTGTTTAGTTATTTTTACGTGTTAAGTGAATAAAATCAGAATTCAGTTTTGTATGTTTTATAATATACTGTACATGTGTAAACATATAGATCACAAAATCACCACCCTTTTAAATGTAATCCTACACAAAGTAAATGGCATTTGTCGATTTATTAACAGTGTTTGAAGTAGCATTACTGAAGTAACGTAGTATCAGGCCTGTTGGCTACTTGTTGGGGGACTGCAGTAGCCTAGCTGTTAAGGTTCTGTACGACGATCTGGATGGTCCAGGGTCTAGAGTTCATATCCCACCTCTGGTTTTGGTAGAAATGAGTCATGCTGTTTAGAATAATGCATTTTTGTTACATTGTCAGAAGGAATTGACGTGACCTGTTTACCTGGGCAGGGTCTGCATCTACAGTTTACCTGAGAGAAAGGAGCTCTGTATTATCTCTTACACAGGACAGATGCAGCTGTTTGAATGACTGTGATACAGTGCAGGTGTGTCACACACTTTGAGATTGAATTTGGAGCTGCTGATTTGAGTGCAACACAAATACAGCAGAGACTCGTCTTTCTTTCTCGTTGCCCCCCTCTTTCTCTCTCCTGGGTACAGCTGTTATTCCTAAGGACAATTTCAGGCAGAGCAGCATTAATTGGGCCCCCTGGTATTTAACACGGAAACAGGTACATCATTATACAGGTGTGCTAAGTTTTCGCTTTCTTGCCAAGAAAATATTGGCCGCCAAAACAAGAGAAGAGAAACACATTCCTCTCTTTATTTGCACATGTAAGCAATCAGTAACATTGAGAGATCGAGATGTTTATCATTATAGTTAATATGCAATAGTCCGCACAGACATGCGTATACAAAAGCACACACATTGATTGGTGGGAAGGATGCTGAGGTTAGCATATCTGATCATCCTTAAAGCGCATGGTTAACTTCAGGCCCTATATATATGCAAATCCTTCTCATTCTCCTGGCTTGCTCGCTACTGACAATCTATGAACAGTATTGATCAACAAGGAAATGTCTATGTAAAAGCAGGTGGCTGCTTATGATCATGTGTGAGTGGGTGCTGACTAAATTATATCACTGTAATTAAACGCAAGAGTAAAAAAAAGTATACCAGATTTGCTGCTTTAGCAATGGAATAATCACCTCATTCCATAATACTGTTTTCTACTGGATTTCATTATCTCAGCCTTTTCACCCTGTTCTCTTTCTGAAAAAGACCATTGCTGATCAAGCTTCTTTAAGACTGTAGAAGGGTCAACTTGGCATGCCAATGTAGCTCCCATTCTGCCATTGCTCTAGTGTAAGGGACACTAAACCACCTGCCAATGTAGCCTAAAGAAGCTGTTTTTTCCAGTTTTTTACACATTTCCTCCATTTTCTCTTTACTATAATAAAGAGACTGAGAAATAATTATATATGGACACAATACCATTGCATGTGGGTGTGGCCAGTTTACCCTGAAGGTGGGCGGCACTGTGGCTCAGTGGGTAGCACCGACGCCTCACAGCAAAAACGTCCCGGGTTCAATCACAGGATGGAGCTGCCTGGATCCTTTCTGTGTGGAGTCTGCATGCCTTCCCCATGCCTGCAGCAGGATATGATGCTCTCCACTGTGGAAGTTGCAGAGGAGCTACGGTGGGATTGACAATCATAACTGATGTGATGGGAGAATAAGCAGTGGGAAAACTGGACAGTAGGATTCTGAATGTGGCACATTGGCAATTCTTTAGTCAACCATTTTATTGACATGGCTTTAAATTCTGGCAAATGTTTCTAGGTAGGTTGGGTGTCATGCAGGCACGTTTGGCTGTATCTGAGAGAGTTGGGACCAGACGGCATGGAGGTTGGAATTGGACCTCAATCTTGCCCTGTGATGGTCTATCATGCCATTCGGTGTGTATGCTCCCTACACCCTCTGCTTTCTGAGATAGACTCCTGGGTGGGCTTAAAACATAAGGAAAAAGTGTGGGTTCTGGGTGGCATTAAAGGCAATTAAGACGCTCACAAATAGGAGATAAGTGGTTTTTATGTTTTCTCAAATGACTGCATATCTGATTACATTTTCAGCAATTGCATTAGAACAAGTAACAGTATATTGAGCAGTTGAAAGTTTTAAGGTTTAGAATTGCTCATGGTAGCTTGGCAGTGCCAGGCTTTAAACTCATTTACACTCTAATTAGTGCTGTATGACTTATTTACCAAATATAGACAGTCTAGAGGAGACTTTAGTCAAGCCAGTTTGACCATCTTGCAAGGATACCCCCCGATTGATTTAATCTAAAGTGGTTCCCGAAATACCCCTCTTTTATGGAGAGAGACCCCAGAGTAGACTCAGCACATACTGGAGGAATTACCTCTTACAGTTCCCTGAGGAAAAAATACTGGGGATCCTCCAATAGAGCTTGAATCTGATTTGATAGAGATGGGTCTATATGTTTCATATGTTGCAACCATCACCAGGTAAATGAAAACCGAGACAGAGTTTTTAATTACTGAGCCACTTTTGGCTGTTCATGGCCCAGGAAATTATGACTGACACTGCTCACTTTGAAGAAAGGATGGCACTCCTTTTACCGTTACCAATCTAAACAACTCATCTGTGAGGTTTTGTGTACAGACTGGGACAATTAACTCTCCTTTATGTGCACTGATCTAATGCATGATCTTGCATGACTTGGTGTTTAAAAAACAGAGGGAATATTTCCACAGCCATCATGTGATGGTAACACAGGGAGTTTGGCATTCACTCAATTAATTAATTAAATAATTACATTATTGAATATCATTGACAAATGATATAGACTCTTGCAATACTGATAAATAATTGAATCAAAAGAAAAACTGGTGGTTACATTGAAAATGGATTGGTTTTTTTTAAACAAAGAAAGGCTGATTAGTAAACCGAGAGACTATAATCTCCAATGCTTTCCTCTCCCATAAAGAAACCTGGTGCATGACATGATTTATTTGTTTGTCCTGTTAATCTGCAGTGATAGGCAAAGAGATACACTGCAGCCTGCTTGCTGTGCTTGTTTACCAATGACCTCCATGTGGGGTGACAATAGTTCTGTTATTTCCCTCATGTGCACAGGCCTCCTGAGGTTCTTCGGGACCCTCATGCTTCCCTTTCGCATGTGTGTGTATCCTTAAAGACATGCTTTCTCAGGAAAAATGAATGCTCACACACATTGAAACCAAAGAACTGCACATTGACATACATGGAATTTCAGCAGGAAAAATCAAGCCATTTGACACTTAATTATTTTAATTAAATATCTCATTTTTTGAAAGCTTAATTTTAAATACATAATATGCGTACTTATTGACAGTGGTAACAAACATGCTTATGTCTCTTTCAGTTCAAATGGCCCACCGTAACAACCCATGCACTTGTTCGCTGTTGTTCTACAATTGGACTACAACAGATTGTAGTTCAAATGTTTCTCTACCTCGTCTGTTAGCTTCTGTTACTCTTGTAAGGACCCCCACAGATCAGGTACTATGTGGGTGGTGGATAAGTCATAGCACAGTTGTGACATGTTGGCTGTTCATATGTTATTTTGTTGGTATGACTGATAAAAACTGCCCATGTACAAACAGCACCATGATTAATTTTTGCTTAGTTATTTAATTAGAGAGGGTAAGAAAGTAAGACTGGTTTACTCTATTTACAAAACATATTTGTCTGAGTCACATCACGTGGTACCGCATGTTCACTCAATCATTCACATTCGCACACCCTACAATTTAGAGCCAATACACCTACGTTTGAAACAAGACACCCACTGTAAGGTTGAATAGAGAAAAAATCCAGAGTACCTGGGAAGAGCATGTCAAATTCAACAAAAAGTAAGCTGATGAAGAGCAAAACAGCTTCACAAATTTGTTAGAACAGACTGATGTGTTAAAACTTTTTATTGGCAATGACATTCCTTAACATTCTTTTCAGTCTAGATGCTATAAATATGCCAAACATTTGTGGAACCTAAATGTATGGAATGATTATTTAGTGATTCTCCAATCAGAAGAACATTTCTTACTGTCATATATTAAAATCTGCTTTGAGAGAATGAACAGCTTTAAAAAAAAAGATCATCTTTGACCATCTAAGAATACACAACCACAAATATTTTCTCAAAATCTTTGTCACTGAATTAGAAATAAGTAGTCATATTCTTATGAACTATTTTTCATTGCCGTGCAGACAGCACATGAAGTGTATTTCTAGAAGTCAAAGCAAACTCCATGACTAAAGAAAAACACGAGGGGGGAATAGGGTATTTCATGTGGAAGACTTCTATAAATGCCCATCTGCTTTGGTTATGGTGTGAGGAGGTATTACTCCTGTGTTGGGGTTACTGTAGGGAAAGGGTGGTAGAGATTGATTTCACACAACTAACACAGAGTAGGGGTCTAACTCGACCCCTCTTGGGACTGCACTCAACCACCCCGCCTTCCCAAACCCCCCAGGCACATTAATACCCTGTCTCAGGCTCTGATATGTCCTCTTATTACTGTATCTTCTTATATATGTGTGTGTGTGTGTGTGTGTGTGTGTGTGTGTGTGTGTGTGTGTGTGTGTGTGTGTGTCGGAGACCGACAGTTGTTTATGGCCAGCTTGTCACGTCCCTCTCTCTGGGACAATCAGGAAATTAAGTGGTGAGGACTGGGCATGGGAGCAGAGGGGCCGTCAGATAACATTACTCAGTCCCTGCATCACAATTAGTGCAAATGCTGCATTACAGGGAAATTATCATCAATATGATATTAGCAGATGCTCCCTAAACGAATCAAAGGGAAAACTGCTTATTCCTCTGTCTATCTGGATAACGAGAAGATCGAATGAAGAGCTGGAGGGGAGGAGAAGGAGGACTGACACTTTCTGAGTAAGTGATCAGGGGCCCCAAAGACATAATTAGATTAATCCAGTGCAGTGCATTCACTCAATCTGAATTAATTCATATTTATATTTTAATTACCATTTTAATAATTCCCTCATGACTCAGGACTTTTATTGACTTTACTATCAAGCAACGTTGCCCAGTATCAAAATGACTTTACTATTTCATCACCCATATACAATCTATATTAACCATATAATTTGGATCCTCTAATTCATTTTGAGACACTTTATTAGGCTATATTGTTTCAGACTCGGAGCAGGAAATCTTTCCCCAACACTATCAATGCCAAGCAGGAGCGGTTATGTAAGATGAAAAGACTCTTCCAAGAAAATACAAGACTATTAGTGTGTTTTCCTTTAATTGCTTTAACGGCTTGTAGCCAGGAAAATAATGTTTAAACTGTGGAAAATTAAATCTCTCTTATGACAAAGTACCATTATACAAAGCAATGGGGGCATTTTGTTAATGCTACCATGAAAGAATTGGCCGTCTCCACCAATATCCCTTTCTCGTATATCTCAGTTCATTTGCTTAGTGCAGAGTCAGCTGAAAACCTGATGCCAAACAATAATGTATCTAAATATGGAAAAGTAATGTATGTGTGACAGAGGCAGTGCCATGCGTTTCCATTAAACTATGGACAGCATGAAAAGCATTTCTCAGTGGTACTGAAAACATTACAATAATAAGGCTAATTACTTAGGTTCACTTGTGTAGTTTAAATAGCATGCTTAACTTGTTTTTTGTTTCTACCAGTAGTGTTAACTTATAGAACACATGATGACTAATCATGTACTAAAAACACATGGTATATAAAAGTGTGGTGATGTTGCTGAGTTTCTGGTAATGTTGGCTATTTGCAGGAGACCACTATATATCTGCTTATCATCCATATATCTCACTCAGAGAGATTGTATTTGCATAATTAAATCAAATTTGTAATTAGTAGATGTGTCACAACTAATCTGTGAATAACAGTTTCATTGCATTTTTGTTATTTATCTATGTGAGGCAATCCTATGAAGGCTAAGCACAGCCAAAGCTATGTCCAAAATGATCCCCTTATCAGCAAGGGACTGCTGGCCTAAAGGTCCAGGGTTCAAGTCTCAGCACTGTCAACCTGCCACTAAACAAACCCTTAACACTCAATTGCTTAGACTGTACCTTGGAAGTTTGAGTCTCCTGTCTCATTCCCAAGTTAAATGCTAAATGGCTAAATGCAACGGTATTCCATACATTACACATAACCATATAGGGCACCCAGGCTGAAGGTAACAGAACTGTAAATGAGTTTGGAGTATTGTTCATTATTGTTTAAAAACAGGTAGTGTTACATAAACACACAGAGCCCAATGTAACTGCATGGTTTGAAAACATGCCTGGTATGAGACATAAGTCACATGTGTTGTTTCTAATAGAAAGTGTTTTGAAGTTTACTGAATTATTAAGGAGTAAATGTAATGAATAAACGTAAAGAACATAAAGAATAAACGCATGCTGTTCAATTGCATTGTCCTCAAATAAATAATAAAAAAGCAATAATAATACATTATTATTATTAATTAATTAATTATTTTTATTATTTATTAATAACAATACATTAAAATAATAATAAAACATGTCTTCACTGTCAAATAGACATTTGGTTCCAAATAAATTAGAAAAAAAATTCCAGTTTAAAATATTGTGTATGTTCAATTCAAATCAAATTTATTTATATAGCGCTTTTTACAATGGAACATTGTTTCAAAGCAACTTTACAATATTAAATTATTATATCTTAAAATGCCAATCCCAAGTTGAGCAAGCCTAGGGCAAGAGTGGAAAGTAAAAACTCCATGAAAGTAGAATGAAGAAACCTTGGGAGGACCAAGACTCAACAGGGGACCCATCCTCCTCCATGGGTGGCCTACATGTTAATGAAATTAATACTTATTAAGTATATTCAATTATAGGTAAATAACAATTGAAATCAAATAACAAACCAATAATACAAAGAATGGGACCTTTCCAGTGATTATTTAAATGTTATGTGGCAGTGCAATCTTTAAAATCCTTTCTTATAACCCATTTAATCATGGTTTTTTTTCAGAAATAAAAAAATATCAAAACCATGTGTTATTAGTAACCAATCTTCATTTTCTTTAGTGTAAAAGGAGGCGGAAAAAAGCATTTTGCAGTTTGGTGGGATAAACTATTGCATGCTGAAGTAATACATTTATCTTAAGCAATCATTAAACTTCATATAAATTCAATGTAGAATACATATTTGCCTATCAACATAATTCAGCATATATCAATGTGTCATTCCCATTGATTTTTATTTAATTGCAAACTGTATGAACTCAATATATTTCATGTGTTTTCATGTTTTATCGACTTAACTCCTGCTCAACTTTAGTTCTAAATTTTAGGCCTGTAACACATTCCAAAATAAAGCTGGGTGCCTGATTGTGGTCCAGAGCACACAGAATTTCTTCACAATACTGGACATGTTTTTTCAATTATGCACAAAACAAGGAAACCCTAACAAACTAACACTAACAAACAAGTACTAAAAGCTGTAAGAGGAGCACTTATTCGTAAAGGCAACATATTCAACAAGAGGAGGAGGGTCTAAAAGCAGTGTTTGTTTGTCCATTTGGTTTATTTAGCATCGCTGTCAGCATCAACGGCCATTTCAGTGACACACAAGGTTACATATACCGAAGGTTACACCAAGACTAGTCATATATATATACACTTATGTCAGGCCAAGTTTGTTAACCTAATTATTATGTGAAGAAATTGTTAAGCACTAAGACAGTGCGACAATCTTAAAAAAATACTTCATTTTGCATCCTCTTCTGCAAACAATAGAACAATGTATGGCACACAATAACGTAAAAGTGTGTTTAGATATTTAATATGTATACATTTATTTTAAATTTGTGCAGTTCCTTTTATTTTCTGGCACCATGAAATCCAGTGGCTTTTTTGAGTTTTAAGTCCAACATGTTTAAGTTTAAGTTTCTGTTAATGTGTACTTCCTGATGCCTGATGTCTAGTGAGTGTTCCTGGACTTAAGAATGTGCATTTTGTATAGTTTCCACCTTGGCAGAGATGTGTGATTGTCAGTGTTCTTTGGCATGGGGAGCTGGGCTGTGCCCTCCATGGTACAATCATATCACACATAAGGATAATTAATACTGTTAAATTTGCTGATGTTTTATATAGGTGACTGCTACTACATTTGAGTCACTAATTTCCTTATTGCTTTATTTTTCATCTCGTCCATTAACTGAACCACCAATGTAAATAAAATGTCATTTGCCTGATTGATGATAGCAAGTGGAATACCATTTGGAAGAGTTTTTTTCTTTAAAAGAGGGAAGTATAGACGTTAAAAGTAAAGTTAATTTTGCTGGTTTCTGACATTGGAAGTTTTGAGGAGAAATAAAATGGTGACCATAGCAATGTAAAAGAGAGCCAGTGTCCACATAACAGCTCACAAGCAGGTGCTGTCGAGTACAGAGGCTAGTTTAGACAGTGAATGTGTGTGTGTGTGTGTGTGTGTAAGCAGGTTGAGACTCGGGTGGCCAGCAGAGGCCTGTTCATTTCACAGCTGTAGTGGGATTATGTGCAGGCGGAGCAGTGGGGGTAAGCCTGACCCTTTTATCTCATTCAAACATGCTGCTAATTCAGCAGCACACCACTGGCAGCGTGGCTAGTGCGCTAATCAGCGCATCACTCTCCCTGCAGTGAATAAACTGCCATTCTAATCCCCAATCAACCACCCTGCCACCCGTTTACAAACCCTGACACACATACACACAGCCACTGCAGGAAAGAGAGGCTGAGAGAGGCAGCATTTGCTATGCATTTGCTCTATGCACTTATGTGCAGGTATGTAAGACTTTTCATTCAGAAATGCTAACACAAAATACACGAATATAACAGTTTCTCTCAAGTAGAGCTGAAGAAGAAAGAAAAATTAATTAATTAAAAAATTACTGCCATGTTTTAAGTGTTTCAAGATATATGCAAAGCCAAACAAAGCAACCCAAATGGTCACACTAGGAACAGGAAGTGAACAAGGAACTACAAATTCTTATTGAAAACTTTTTTGTAAATGTAATATCTTTTAAAGAAATTTTTAATATATTTTAATATAGTTTAATATTTTGGAATGTATCTACAGTATATATTTAAACACACATCACACAATACACACACACACACACATTTTATAAGGAACTTAGCTGGATTATACAGAATCCTCATATTACTTTCACCAGACGCCTTGAATTGAATTTTACTGTCAACAGTGAGCCAGAGTTTATTTTCCTAAATTTGTCATGTTTAAAACTAGTTAAAAGCCTTGTTAGAACAGTTTAGATTTCTAGTTTACAAAAACTAGCCAAGAAAATACAGTATAACATTAAACTGAACTAACATCATAAGCCATATGTATTTTGAATGGGCTTCCGTTCATCTGCTTTATCAGGGATATTAAA
Source organism: Parotocinclus haroldoi (assembly GCA_034779995.1). Lineage (NCBI taxonomy): Eukaryota > Metazoa > Chordata > Actinopteri > Siluriformes > Loricariidae > Parotocinclus > Parotocinclus haroldoi. The sequence continues at coordinate 5,904 of JAUZST010055881.1, read as the reverse complement.
AAGTGATGAGATATTGATATAACTATCAAAGGCACATTTCAAAACATGCCTTATCATCAAACAGACAACTGTATTATTAAACATGACTGGATATAAAATTACACAACACTGCTGGAGAGTAATCATTTCCATACACATCAGATCGATGAGCACTACATGCTTAATGCCATGCCCACTCATAATCTTTTATAGAAGGGAAGAATGATGTACATTATCCATAACTGTTAAGGAAACACACTTCCACACAATTTATCATAAAAGGTTATTTGACAGTAGTGTACAAGTTGCAAGGAACATTTTGATGGCAGATGCTTGTCACAAAAGTTTTACGATATACATCAGGTTACAACAGGAATATTTAATGGCCTATTCGAAATACTCCAAATGTATTTAGTAATCAACTAAAAAACTTTAAACAAATTTAACATTTTTGCAGGCTTTTTGTGTTTGGTTAACAATGATATAATAATGTGAACAGTGGTAATTTCAATTAAAAAATACAATTTTTATGCACTAGACATATTACACACAAAACAAGGAAACACTAGAAAGTACTAAAAGCTGTGAGAGGAGCACCTGTGCATAAAGGCAACATACTCAACAAGAGGAGGAGGGTCTAAAAGCAGTGTTTGTTTGTTCATTTGGTTTATTTAGCATCGCTGTCAGCATCAACGGCCATTTTATTGACACACAAGGTTACATATACCGAAGGTTACACCAAGACTAGTCATATATATATACACAATTATGCCAGGCCAAGTTGGTCAACCTAATTATTATGTGAAGAAATTATTAAGCACTAAGACAGTGCGACAATCTTAAACAATGCCTCATTCTTGCATCCTCTTCTGCAAACAATAGAACAATGTATTTCACCCAGTAATGCAAAAGTGTGTATAGATATTTAATATGTATACATTTCTTTTAAATTTGTGCATTTCCTTTTATTTCTGTTGTTCTGTCTTATATTTGTCGAGACACCACACAAATAATAATTCTTTATACACCATGTGCTTGAACAATAAAACTTTAATGACTTCATCCACATGTGCTGAATCAACACATACAGTAGGGCTAATCTAATTCCATGCAATGCTCTACAATTTAAATCATATAATCAACATAAAGTAAAGGTGCTAGGTGACAAATTGAGTCCTTGTTTTATACATTTACAGATTGGATTGGTATTGGGTATGTTCCCATTTTGCTGTAACCTAATGATCCATGTTAGCAGCAAATGATTTCACAATATCTCAAAGTGCATCTTCTGATGATACTGAATGCCTGGCTTTCATTGTTTTCAAATGCCAGACATGAATGGGGTTTAGGTCAGATGACTTTGGAAGAAAGTCTTTATTGGTGCAAATCAAGGTGTGAAAATTTGTTGCATCATTCCCAAGAAAACTCGTGGCTGTACTAGTTCAAAAGGGTGCTACTACTTAATACTGAGCAAAGGGTCTGAATACTTATGACCATGTGATACTTCAGTTTTTCTCTTTTAATAAATTTGCAAACATTTATGCACGTCTGTTTTTGTTTTCAAGATGGGATTAACTTTTTTGATTTTAGCAAATGGCTGCAATGCAACAAAGCGTGATAAATTTAAAGAGGACTGAATACTTTCTGTACCCACTGTATGTACATGAAAGAAAGGAAGGAACAGTTTTAAACTATGAGAAGTTTAGTGTAGTCAGTAGGCTACCTACATTAGTTTGAATAGTTTTAACTAAAACATATGACGATAGAAATCTGTAGAAGACATTATTATTATTAATAGTAACAGAAGTTGTACGGTGGTAGTAGCAGTAGTAGTAACAGTTTCAGAGCAGCAGCCTTAGGATGAACTTTAAATAACACTCTGTAAGGCTTACTAAGTTGAAACAGCATTCACTTTTACAGTGTTGTGCAGAAAATGCCATCATTTTCTATGGGGGGAGGAACGTAAAGTTTATATTACAGCTAACAAGATTGTTTCATATCCTTTAAACATATTTGCAAACAAAACTCAGGCACATACAAGACAGGCACACATGCAAACGCCTTTAATGGCCAAATTAGGTCTAATGGGACTGCCTCATGCTTGGTTTTAAGAGCTATTTCAATTAGCATAAATCCCCTTACCCACAAGTGCCCGACAACATACACACGCAGAAGCAGCCGTAGACACGCAGAGACTCGGCATCAGCCCCAGGGGTAATTATATAGATAAGCTGCTGAAATCTGAGCATGTTACCCAGATCTGTAACACACAATCCATAAGGGAGCTGCGATTATTTCTCCATTGACCATGCCACCCAAGGTCCCTGACCTGTCACAACAAAGAGTTTTCAGAATCAGTGGGCTGCGTGTGTGTGAGAGTGAGATTGAGAGAGACAGTGAGAGTTCAGTGAGTCAATCCATGTATATATTTGCACCAATGGAAAAAGATGAATGTACTTGTCGAGATGAGTTGCTAGACTTTCACAAATTGCAAACTTCGACAGATGGTTTAATATTAGTTTTCCAAATACATATATCATCCATATTTATATTCAGTTAGGTCATTTGAATTTCTTTCTTTACATGGACATTTACTGAATAAGCACTGACCCAGCATGGGTATCATGGCTTTGTAGTTTACCAACCATCCACATGAACGTGTCTTTGTATTTGCAGAGCTTCCATGCCCTACTTTATTGCCGGGTCTTGCCACTCCAATCCTAAATATAATTTATGTGATTCGTCATTAGAAATAATTCAGGTGAGTTTATGATCCTTTCTGCTATGATGATAATATCTGCTAGCAACTGGGACACAACCTCGTAAAGATTTCGTAGTTGCAGGAAGGCATGAAGAAAGTAGCCTAGTGGTTAAGGTACTGGACAATGGACGAAAAGGTCTGGTGTTCAAATCTAACCTCTGCCAAGTTGCCATTTTGGGTCTCTACGATGGATTACATTGTTCCTGCCCTGAACACTGTGCTGCTGTTTTTCTGCAGCTTTGCCACTGCTTTCCTGCTAACATTATCAATATTAAGTGGTTAAGAAAATGAATGAAGAATAAATATATGACCTTCACGCTTGTCTCGGTTTCTTTTTTTAGGTTTTGGAATTTTCTGTTTTCTTCTTTTCTTTGTGAAACGGCAACAGGAAATTATGAATACAGTGGATTCAGTGTTACATGGCAGTAGAGATGTGGAAAAGTGGTCTGAGATCTACTGTAATCAGTGCTAAAGAAGACCAGATAGAGAAAGAAGAGTGGAAACAAAAAAAATTAGATCAATTGCAGTTGGTTCATTTTCAGGATCACATTAAAAGAACTGAGTTTGAGCCATTTAAAACAGACTGTATGTGGAAAAAAACCCTTAGTCCATTTGGTAAGCTGTCCCATGGGCCCTTTTTATTGAGTAGTGCAAAAGGGATGCCCCACACAACATTAACCATGCAAGATTATATGGTCAGCATAGGGTGCAAAGGTCACTGTACTGCCTAAGGCCATTAATACATGGACGACAGGGATGCCAAACATCTTTATCATTGCCATGTGGTGCACCCAAGGCAAGAAAACCTTTACTTTTCAGAATCAGGTTACTAATAACCTTTCTTTAATCACAGTATGATAAAGTTTCACTTGTATTTTAATGTTATTCTTTTAACATTCAATTAACTCCACAGCCCTCTTTACTGCCAGGTCTTGCCACTCCACGGCTACATATAAATAACAGGATGTTCTTTCACTTAGTAGGTACATTACATGCCAAGACTGTAAGACTGTGGGCAACTGTCCAGCTGACACTGGGTAAGTGTGCAATCGGTAAAAAAATAGGACTACCATATTTGTCTGGATCTATCCCAGTTATTGTAGATTTGTCATTTTTCATGTGGTCAGGACCAAGTGGTGGTGTCTCAGATAAAGTTTTCCACAAGGACAAAGACCAGTAGTATTTATCTTCTAGCTTGCCAGGCTGGCCTCAATGCACTACATTACATTGATCACCCTGGCCAGGTCACCAGACCGTGATTTGATGCTGAACCCATTGCTCTAATTGAGGTTGTGAACACAGTTTTAGCCCTGAAGGCTTTATGTACATCAGAGGTTGTGTGGAAGTTCTTGTGTGATCATAAAAGTGAATATGTTACTTTTGTTAGCAACTCCTCTCAGAGTGTTTCCTTAGCATGCGGCTCTTATAAGTCAGCTGGGCTACCTAGGTTAAAAGTAGGATCTAAAGTATTTGGAGTTGCTAATAATTCCAATGAAATTTTTTCTTTCCTGGAGTAAACGGTTTAATCTAGTACCCAAAGCTGTAAAGCTTTGTCATAAAACTGAAATATGGTCATATGTAATGGAAATTGTAGAATGCTATGCGGTAGGGATATACAGTACAGTGCAAAAGTTTAGGCCACCATTAATTTTGTTGTAGTTTTGTCTAAAATACTTCTTGCCAGTGATATCTATTCCAAACTTTGTGAGCTTTAGCATATTTTAGTCATTTCATCCTGTTTCACTTCTAAAATAAAATTTTTTCTTGACTGCTACCCTGACAAAAACCCATTCTTGATCAAGCTTGTTTGGACTGTAGAAGGGTCAACTATGCATTCAGAGGAAGCTGCCAGATGCTTCTATTGCTCAAATGTAAGTAAGAAGAGGACTGCAGCTTTTAGAAGCTGTTTTTTGTGTGTTTTGCAGTTTTTGTTACGTTATCTATTACATCTAATTTAATGACTTTTGCCCGGCTTTGTAGATAGGTCAGTAATACCTGCACAAATGAAATTTGATAGTCAAAACTTTTGGTTTAACTTCCAAAATATTTTAAAGTAAAGAATGATGTCACTTCTTCCCTCAGTTGAGTGTGCAGGACAGGAACAAATTTGTACCGTGATGTTTTTTTATCATCGTGTTTTTCTTTGATCTGTACTCTCCTGTAACTTGCCAAGTCTTTTTCTATCTCTCTCCCACTATTTCTGTGTGAAAATCTAGACTTTCAGGACAGCCCGACAGCAGATGAGAGTCTGAACACTAAATTGGCCGTGGAAATCTCCCCCAATCCTTTGCACTCATCTTCTCTTCCTTCCCTCCACAGATCCCTATGAAATGGAATAATCTCTTTCCTGTCTTCTTCAGTGGATCACCCTCTATCCTTCTTAGAGAAGCTCTCCACATCTGTCTGCTGCCATGAGGAATCATGTGATTACATTCAGAGAGTGTCCTTGAAAACACAAGTCAAGATTTATTGAAGTTGCTGTGACATTTAAAGACATATATTTATCATTTGGAGAAAAAGACCAAATACAGCAAGCGGTAAACGGAGAAGAATGTTGAATGGAAAGCATGAGAAGAGCATGGCTGCAAGAAGAAAAAAAAATCAGAGAGCAAAAGGAGAATTAAGGAGAACAGAAGGGTGAGAGTTAAAGTTTGTGGTCAGCAACACTACGGGCATCATAAATCAGATTTCCCACAATCCCTGTGGAGGAGCCCTGCACTCGGCCTGCCGTGGACACGCTCAGTGGGGCACAGCACATCGATTGGCGTCGCTGCAGCAATGATGAGTGTGGAGGGGTTCAGGGGCGAGGGGGTGTGAATGTGTGTTTGTATTTGTGTGTATGTGTTTGTATGGCTGAAGAAGACTTTTTTTTGGTGGGGGTGCTCTCTCATGAAGAAGTCTAGCTCAGCACCTGCTCCAAAAAACATTGAGTAGGCCCTAACGAATGTGCAGACTCTGGGCCTATTTCCCTCTATATCAGCTCACACACACACCACACACACACACACACCACACACACACACCACGCACACACACCACGCACACACACACACCGCACACACACACACCGCACACACACACACCGCACACACACACACACCGCACACACACACACACCGCACACACACACACACCGCACACACACACACACCGCACACACACAC
>JAUZST010055860.1:0-23981 GCA_034779995.1 Parotocinclus haroldoi | reverse complement strand
CCACATCAAAACTCACCTTCATGGGAAAGTATTTTTTTTTCTCAAAACATTTGCAGCAAAACTGGAAAATGCTTTTCCCACTACTTTTCTGACCGGTAGGAGAGGAACATTGTCCCAAAGAAATGTTTATGGCATTCTTTGGCCCTCCATGCTTATTACTCTAAGTATAAGGGTCAAAGAGTCTTGGTTACAGGGTTTAGGTGCCGATTGTATCGCATCAGCTTTATTTATATTTTTTATTGAAAGGCTCCTCAAACATCTAACACATCTAGGTTAGGCTTATTCCTCCATCTGACCTTACCTCCTGTAGAGCAGATGTTCTCTTCATCAGCTTAAAGCTCAGAGCTTATCCTCGATGTGCATCAACTCTTTAGCAGAAGGTTAGTCCAGAATATGGAGTTCAAATATAAATGGTTTAATCTTACATAGATGCAGATACAGGCTTTAGGATCAGTATGTGGTATGTTGTGAAAAGCTTGATAGACAGCTCATGGCACAGCCTGAAGATCGATCATAAATCTCACATGATCTGCCTGCCCCTCAACTGTCTTGCTGTCAGTTTGTGTATCATGGCTTGTTGTGAGCCAAGCTGAGGTTTTTGCCTACCTACATGCCTCGTATTATCCTCTTACTATTTAAGCACTTAACAGACCCTTTCAGCAGTCATAAGGGTTTTCTAATTGTTCACAATTTGACAGATCCCTCCTCTGTTATTGTTAAACAAGTATTCAAACTAGGTATTCACCAAGTCACAATTTATAACCCTCCATTGAAGGTTTGGATTATATTGAGATTGTAATTCAAAGATAACATAAATATTAAGAATAGATTACAATGAATTAAATGAAATACAGTATTATGGAGAATATCATAACATAGAAAATTATCTTATAACATATAATACATTACATATACAATACAAAATATTCATAGAGTCGCTGTATGTTCATGTGTTCCTTAGCAGGTAACGGTTTTGTAATGGTTTTGTAACTGTAACTGGTGCTATAAGAAATATATGTAGCTAGGTATGTTATGGGCACAGAGTATATTAGCACATTTGTGCCATTTGCTGCCTAGCGTAGCAATTCTTTTTTAAACCATCACTAGCTCCGCATTGTAGACCAACAGGACTCACGTCCATTTCTCATTTCTATAGGAACATTTAGTGGTACTGTAGGCTACTTTTTCCATCTCAGGCCATGTCACCTTCTTGTATGGATTTGAAGAGATTTTTCATTCCATGGAGATACAGGTGTTATTTACATGCTGGCTGCCAGCTGGAGGCCTTTCGGTGTGTTTGAGTTCACCTTTCCCAGGAGATTTGAGGCCTGAGCGATATAATTGTCAATCAGCTTGGTTGGCACATGTGCCTGAAAGTCAGCATGGTATGTAACATCCCTTTTACACACATGCACCTTCACAAACCAACACCCAAGCAAATCCAAGGCAGAATTCCTCACATTTCTCCAAGGAAAGCTTTAGTGTCAGGATCAAAGGCTGCGGCCTTTGAAATCACTTCTTTGTGAAAGCTAGGAAGGACACTTGAATTATTTATTCACCCATAAAGCATAGGCCGTTGTCATGGAAGCTACACATTTCATCTCAACTCTGGTTTCCATAGGAGCTTGGCTGTTTGTCTGTAGAAGCATGTGAAAATTCTTCATGGTTGTTCTTCATCCTACAGGTGAAGAGTCTGGCTGATGATCTGCTATAGTGCAATGGGAATAGTTGTTTTCACTGGCTCAGTTCACCATTACTCTGTGTGATAATTGTGTCTCTGGAGAGAGAAGTGATTACAATAACAAAATACTAAATGCATTTTATGCATGTTTTTATGGTGCATTGCTCTTAACTCATTGCTGTCAATCAGGGATCATAGTTTGCTAGTTACTTATAGTATGACCACCTGATCAATGATGTTGCACAAGAAGCACTTTTTATATAACATATAAAGGTATGGAGAAAACAGAGTCTGGGTTCCCAAGTGTCACATTCTTACCCACCATTCACAATGACATTATAAACTCACAAGCCACTTTATACATGGTAAGTGATAATGATAAACGGGCAATAATTTTACAAACAAGATGTGTACCTAATAAAGTAGCTTGTGAATATATGTTAATTTGATGGAATACTAGCCCGTCAGAGATTAGTAGTCACTTCTTGGTATGTGCGGGTCCCCATGTCATTGTAACAGCAGCATTTTGCAAAGCAACAATGTCATCACACCCTCAGTGGTTATATACTGTAACAAGGTCAGGCTATAACAAGGTATTCTCTCCTTATGCCCAATATTGCTCCCAGGGTTCATCGATACAGCATGCCAGCATTAAGGTTACACTGGTATGAAAACTGGATGAAATGAACAATTGTAACACAATTGTTGGTTCTTTTTAAATGTCCAAACACTTCTCTTTCCTTCACTCATATTATCCAAGCTTTAAGCCCAACACAAACAACAGTTGCTGTAAAGCAATTATAGGGTTAATTGATGCTCAATAAAGGTCTAAGTAGCATTCTGGTCCACTCATTGTTGTCTTTTGTCTCTCAAGTGGAAATTTGGGAGCCAGAGCTTTTCACTTAAGAAGCTGACCCCTGAACCCCTTCACACCTCTTTAACTCAACCCTTTCACCTTCTGACAGAAGCAAGTGTAACCACAGAACAGAGAAATACTGACTCTGACCCAGCTGATGTACTACTGCCAACTGAAATGTGCTGTTTTGTTTTTCAACATCTAGTTTTCCCTAGTAACAACCAAATCTTGCTTGAGCATTCTGGGAAAACAGATTAACTAATCTCCTGGACTACAGCCTTGCTAAATACACCCAGGAAACAAAACAAGAGACTTAACTAAGTCACCTGTGTTCCAGGAAATATCATTTGAAAAAGAAATGATCACTGTTTGCAGGTCTGGAAAGATGATTCCGTGGCTCTGATCTATTATTAGGACCCTTGTCAGTTTAAATCCCAGCTATGTGAAGCTGCTACTGTTGGGCCCGGGAGCAAGGCATGTAACAATCATTTACAGGTACAGCATTTAGGAGATGCTCTTATCCAGAGTCTTTTACACACCAGAGAAACAAGGCAAAAACAAACAGAAAATCAAATCAAAATTTGGATTAGTGTTATAGAGGAACTGAGTAAAAGTTATAGCAATAGGAGTTTTTGAACCTGTTTTTGTATTTGTATTCGTACCACCAGTAGGAACACTGTGTTACCGCAAAGTGTATCTAGGTTTGGATCATGCATTCCTAGATGATGCGAAATTGCAAAATGCTATCACATATAGGCCCAGTAAACCTGAACTTCACTGTTGGTACATTTACACTACTCCAAGTACTCTGGTTCCATCCTACATTCCAAAGACATGCATGTTAGGTTAATTGGAGTTTCCAAAGTACCCTCAGTGTGTAAGTGTATGTGCCCTATGATGGATTGGCAGCCTGTGTAGGGCTGTTCCTGCTCACACATTTTTATTAATTTTAAGCAGGTAAGAATAGAAATGAATGAATGATTTAATTAATGTGGTCAACAATGCTTATATGAAATATTATAAAAAGGTCAGCTTCTGGTAATGCTTTCTCCTGTGCAACATTCTGAAAAATAAAACACAGATGGAACTAAATACAAGTCTGTTCACCTCAGATGACTTGACAGTCATGGAAATGTGCTGTTGGAGAAATTAAAAACAAAAACTCCAAGTTTCTTATTCTTATCTATTAATGTGGCTGTTGGTAGAGAAATAGAGTGCAAAATAAATGTTTCATTGCTACCAAACGATTTAAATATTACAATTCAGTTAAATCCGCGTCATTCAAAAGTAAATAAATGCTATAGCTACTCTCTATAGGGAAGCATCTTCAAACCTATAGTTCTACTACTTCTAATGAAATTGCTGCCCAGTTTTATGTCTCCTCAAACCCATTCATCATCACAGCAGCAGCATGCAAGCTCCTGCCAGTTTCCCACTACCCTCTGGGTGGCACATTCTGTTTCTGAGCATGACATTTTCCAAACTGCTGTCTGAAGTTCTAAGAAATTAAACAATGGGAGAGGTAACTGCAGGTCTCTTCACCTCACATGACCCACAAGCAATGGAAACGCATTGCTGAATCAGAACTGACGTGACTCTTCGCCTCGGCATGCGGTGTTTCGTGCCAGATTCTCGTCTGGTGTGACCCTCAAAATGTGGTCGTTGCCAAGGCAATGCGGTGCAGACTTGCTTATCAATCATGCTCTCTGTCCACCTCACTCACCATTTCCTCCCTCTCGTGATCTCTGCTTTGTCTTGCCTCAGCACTGAACCTGCTGCCCTCCTGCTGTCACATCCATCACTTACAGGCCTTTGGGATTGATCACAATATTGATTCTGGCTATGCTGTACACACCCATTTTCTCCAGAGATGCTGGCCTGGCTAGCTCATTGCTTTCTGCCATCCCTGTTTTCCTGTAAAATGAGAAATTGTCTGTTAGTCTGGAGCAGGAAGTGCCTATTGATTTCATGATTTTAGCTAAAGGCGTTGCTGTTTCCAGTGGAGTTCTGTGATGCCAGACCGATACGTGATACTGTCAAAGGCTAAAATAATCTTCTGAAGCCCGATTAGCATAATCAATTATGGTCCAATCATGAAGAGAGCATAGTCTAGCTTTTCAAGCGCTATCAATAAGAGCTGCTGTAATTTCACAGAACTCTTGCCAATTTCATGTAGAACTTTTATGTATACCTGCGTATCTTTTTAAGGCCGAAATAGCACTTAGACAGCCCATTGATATTCAATTAAGAAGAATGCTGGCCTGATATGGCTAACATTATCACTATTAATCCACTTAATAATAGGAACTTCATCTCAATGCAATCATCTACGACAGCATTTTAGGGTCACTGAATAACATTTCAAAAATAATAAATAAAAGTTATGACAATAAACGACATTATGACAATATTATGACAATACACTCATATTTTAAGAATAAATGTGTAAATGAACTCATAATAAAACAAAGATTTCTTAATATTTGAGAATTAAGTCGTAGTATTTCAAGAACTGAAATGGAACTGTAACATTGTAACTGTGAACCTGAGGGATGCAGATTATTTATATATATATATAAGCTCTACTACTGAATAGGTTTTATGAACAAAATATACTACATCTCCTGACACAGAATCAGATTGTTGTGAGTGAATGAGCTCTGAAAATTCTGTGCAATAAAGAGTGTTTATTCAGATGGAAAAATCGAACTTTGATGTTATTGGCTCTGTTATTGGAAGGAGAAATCAAAGGCAATAGTCGTGTACAAGGCTCATTTCATTCACACCATTTATACTTGGCCATTCTAAGAGGGCATGTTGTTTCACAGGAGATGATTAGAATGATACCAAAACTGATTGATCCAAAATAAGTGGAACTCCGGCGTACCTGGCGTCTTCATCATTGTCAGTACAGTACAATCAGTGCCAACTTGTTATGGCGCATGGATTCATATGATAAGCTAAAGAATTCATGGAATTCATTATGTCATATGGATGGAAGAAAGACAAACAAATAAGGACCCAAAGTTACGGTGACTTTATTCTCAAAATACTATGACTAAATTCTCAAAATATAAGGACTTTATTCACAAAATTTTACTACTTTATTCTCAAAACATATTCTCAGCCTGCTTAATACAATTCAGGGTTGCGGGGGCAGATCTTATCCAACATGACAAGGCAGAACAGACACATGCACACATACTCGCACCAGGACACTTTAGAGTCAGCAGTTGAACTTAATCGAATTGTAGGTAGCACAGAGTAACAGGTAGCACAGGCTAGAACCAATCCTAGACGGAGTGCCAGTCTATCACAGGACACACACGCACTTTGGAACGCTTTGAAGACATCTGTTGATCTAATACATGGTGTTTGGAATGCAGAATGTAAATGAAGTACCAGGAGAAATCCAACATGGACATAGTGAGAATGTGCGATAAGTGGGGTACAGACCAGGAAGTGTACTTGCTATAGTAAACATTTGCAGTTTGTGTGCCGCTGCAAACTAGGTGGGGTCACGGTAGAATCAGAAGTTTGGTAAAACAAACAGTCTTCCATTTTAGCATAGCCGTGGTTAGAGATAGTGCTTCCCAGGCTATGGAGACAGTGTTCTCATCCTGCTTCCTGTCCCTGGTCGTGTCAGCGGACTTGTGTGACTCCACAGTGGAAACCACAGAAACACTGATGTTGAGGGGGATAAAGATGGGGGTTATTTCGGAAGTCCACCACCATCTCCACACTCTTATGGGTAATCTGTACCAGGTGGTTGTGACTTCAGTACACCAGCTGCTCAATTTCCTTTCCGTAGGCAGACTTGTCAGCATTGGTTATGAGGCTGACCATGATGGTGTCAGCTGCAAACATGATCTTTAAAGTTGGTTCCATTGAGACAGTCATTGGTGTAGAGACTTAAGCAAAGGGACAAGAGCACCATGTGGTACTCCAGTATTGAAGGTCTGGGAGTCTGACATATGTTTAGTAAATCAAGGGATCTACCCTCAGCAGGTAATCAAGGTCATGTATCTGTTGGTGATTTCATGTCTTCCCTTTGTTACTGCAGATTAGAAGAAGAAATTTGTTTTTCCTGCCTTTCGGATATTGAGCATCCAGACATAGACAGCTCACAAAAATCAGGGGATTTTTAATTACGGTAGGTTTAATCTAGTATCCCCTAATTTTAGTGAGCAGTGTAGTACTAACCTGGTTTGAATCGCATCTGACAAACAGGCACTTTTTTATTTGCTTTGGGAATGCTGTGTCTGAAACTGTTACTGCTGAATGTGGTGTCCTAAAGGGCTCTGGTTTTGGTCCTCTTTTATTACAATTGACATTCTTCCTATGGGCTATTTTATACATAAATACAGCCTTTGCTTTCACTGCTATGCTCAACTTTATCTCAAGTTTAAAAGCTTTTTTTCATTTCCTTTTGCAGCTCTCACTGATTGTCTTTCAAACCTGAATTCCTGGCTACAGGTCAACTTTCTTAAGCTCAATTCTCTGAGTTGCTGGCACCAAATCTGTGCTTTCTGCCATTTCCACCTCCTAATCTATCGCAGGTGTGTCTGTTCACTTGTCTCCTACTGTCCGTAATCTTGGTATTCTTTTTGACTCTACTTTAGAGTTTCCTCTTACATTACGACTATTCCTAAGTCTGCTTTCTTCATCTTTGCAAGATTGCTCGGGTGTGCCCCTTCCTTTTTCTCACTGCCACATTCTGGCCATTCTGGTGACTTTTGTTTCCTCTCATCTTGATTATTGCAATTCTCTTCATTACAGTCTTTACTCTAAAGACTCCATTCAATCGCTCCTGTTCTAACTCCCAGTGACTGTCACTGTCTCCCGCATCCAGTACAAAATTCAAATATTGACATTTAAATCCCTCCGTGATCTTGCTCCGCTCTATCTCTGCAATTTAGTACATCAATACACCCTTATTCTGTTCCTCTGATTCTAACCTTCTCTCAGTCCCTAGGTTCAGGCTTTCCTCCATGGGTGGGAGATCCTTTGCTGTGGCTGCTGCCACCCTCTGGAACTCTCTTCCTTTGTCTGTTCAGTCCTTTTCTACTGGAACTTAAATCTTTCCTAAAAACTTTTCTATTTTCTGACTCTATTACTTCATGTTGTGTTTGATTGTGTTGAACTTTGTCTCTTTGTTGATTGCATTTAGTTTATGTTGTTCTATTGTGCAGCATCCTTGGGTTAAGTATATATATATATATATTGAATTCCACAGAACCCAAGGATGGATTATATATATAATAAATGTGGCATATGCCCCATGTATGGTTAGGGATTTGTGATGTGCTTTTGGTGGCCTAATAGCAGGCATTCAATGACATTCATGACCACAGAGATCAGGACGACTAGACTGTAGTCATTTCCTCCTGTAGTGTTCATCTTTTTAAGGACTGAGATAGTGGTAGAGGGCCTAAAACATGTGGGACCATTTGCTGGAAATGTCTTTGAAAATATGTGCCAGTTGATCACAGGTGAATGTTAAGATTAGATCTGGACATAGGACTTTCTCATCTCTTATCTCCTGTAGATCCTACTAAGGTCGGTAAGGGCAGAGGTGAGAAAGACAAGGAGCAGAGGCTTGTGAGTGTATGGCCTAATAATTTCCTTTGCATTTTGATCTAGAGGTCATTGCAAAACTGATTTAGGAGAATGGAATGGGTTTTTCACGCTTTGTAGTCTCCTTGAGGCCTATTCAAACTGAAGTTTTGTTGTTAGTCACAATGTGGCTTTTCAGTTTGTCTGTTTGTTTGAGTGTTTTCTTATTGCTGCTTTAATTTCTTTCTTTATCCTCTATGTGGTCTCGTTGTGAAGAGTTTTGACCTACTCTTGAAAAGTAGAGTAAAGTACTCAGCCAGCAAAATCTGATGTTTTACTATTGTGTTCATACACAGTTTTTTAAACAAACAGTGACGTAATAGGTTAGACACTAGCAGATATAAGAGCAAACTCAGATTTCATGTAGGAAGAATTCGACAAAAACATAGTCAAGACAGCCTAGGTTCAAAACCATGATACCAAAAACAAACAAAGGAAATACCTGTAATCACAAAATGAGGTCAAAACACTAGAAGGTTCATAACTGAAATAACGCTCAGTATGCATAGTGTCAATACTTCTTTATAAGTGAAACAAAAAAGTGTTGTAATACATCACAGGTAAATGAATTCATTACTCAGGTGAACTGTGTCTGTGAAGCTCTTTGCGATTGGATGACAGAAGGTAGATGTCTGTGACATGCTGGTCTATGATATTATGGGCAGTGGAGTTTAGAGAGTCAGAAAGCATAAAAACCTCGTGTTTTGTACTTGTCTAGCCCGTCTATCGGCAGTTTGAAAATATTAATTTATATGAGCTCTCGCTATAAAATATGCAGAGATTTAAAACCCTCTAACCTGTTATTTGAACCATTGGCTCCCAATTTAATGCATGGTAATTTGATAACTCAACTTTATAATCACATTTTCAAGATAAAAAGGTGAAAACACATGGCATTTAATACGATAAAGACGTTAAATTTAGCCCATTATGCATGTAAGAGCCCAGAGTTGAATCAGAAAGTATTAGGTCTCTAACATTATCATGCTGCATCATTAAAAGTAGGCTCTGCCATGACTTACCTGAATTGGGGGTGATCATCTGGCATATTTAGCAGATTTTTTCAGAAATGTCTTGGTAACATCCAATAGAGAACTCCTGTCAGTGCTATTATAGACCAAAAGATTGCAAAGCTGTGTTCAGTATAAATTAATGCATAGTGTAACTTCCATCTGAAGAATAAAAATCCAGTTTGTATATTCAGGATTAGATAGATAGTCGCCTGTGTGTTATATTTACAATACGAGTGTCTGTGTTATTATAAGCTTCCACAAATATGAACTAACACGGACAAGTCAGCTTTATGAATATGCTATTTACCTATTAGTCCATATATAGTGATGGGAGCACCGGTGGAAAGTACTACAAATCTGCTTGACATTAATAAATGCAATATATTTCATTACAGGCTACATGCAGACCAATGCATTTATAATATCTGCTTTGCCTTATGCCTGCTACTGAATCGCTACTTTAGTAATTGTAGAACAAATGTAAAGCACAACTTTGTTACTACTCTGTTTGTACTTCTTGTCTCGGTGGCTCTTAATTTTACAAACACACACACACACACACACACACACACACACACACACACACAGTCACACACACACACTTAAACAGAAGGCCCTCAGAGTTTCACACAAAGGCACCCAGTTTACAATGTCGTATGGAAAAAGAGGCATGTTTCAATTAGCAGCTGAGCGTGTGTGGAGGGGGTATAAACGCTGAAGCTCTGGTTACATGCGGCCAAGCCTCGTTTGCTGAAAAGACCCACAGATCTATCAAGCAGTCCATGGAGACAGCCAGTCTGCCACACCAGCAACGGCATGTGTACGAGTGTGTGCATACGGGTGGGCGCACGAGGGGGTGTGTAAACACTGCTGTGTGTTTGTGCACACGTACATGTATATGTGTAGAGGATCCCCCTCGGTATCTGCGTCAGCACCACCGGTTTACTGCGAAAGAAATGATGCATGGAAAGTCAAAATGAAGAAACAGAGGTTCTCTGTGACCCCTGGTCTAATTCTCCTGTCACCCCCAGACATGACTGAAATGGAATCAATGTACAGTATGGCTCTGTGTGCACTTTTCTGCAGAAATAGGAATGGAATTATAGTCCGTGTTTCTGTGCTTGCCATTGATTTCAGTGACTGTGGAATGACACCTGTCTTTTATGCTCTTCCAAAGCTGGCACGGAAACATAGTATATGGACTTAATTAGTCAGATTGTACTAATCATTGAGTCTATACGACCAGGTAATGGAACAGGGCAGGAAGAAGGAAGGGAATAATGAAGGGTTATAAGTGAGGGAGAGAAGATTTTCTCAGTAGATTTGAATTATTTATATCAGGCATATGGAGATGAAGCATTTTGTCTGCATTTTTGTCAGTGTCAATCTAAATCATTATATATGGTTGAGCTCAAGGCCCAATTTTTAATAAGCACAGTGTTGAAACCTAAATTAAGAACTGAAGTGCACTCGTTAGTTATCATAGCAGAGGCATCTACTTTTTACCGATACAAAGCTAAATCAAAATATGTTATTACTCATACTCAAGTGTTTAATGTTAATCCTGTCAGCTGGTTGATCGTGGTATTCATATACAGTACACATGAATGTGCTTTTATTAACCTTGTTTAGCAAGCAATAGTTTAGTAGATCCCAACAGAAAAACTGAAGTCTTAAACAGGAAACCAGAAATCAAATTAAATACTTTAATGGGCAGCACAGGGGCTCGGTGGGTAGCATCGCTGCCTCACAGCAAGAAGGTCCCGGATTCAATCCCAGGGTGAAGCGGCCTGGGTCCTTTCTGTGTGGAGTCTGCATGTCCTCTCCTTGTCTGCGTGGGTTTACTTTGGGTACTCCAGTTTCCTCCCACAGTCCAAAGGCATACGTTTTAAGTAAATTGGTGTCTCTAAAGTGGTCCTTAGTGTGTGACTCTGTGTGTGTATGTGTATGTGCGCGTGCCCTACGATGGATTGGTGTCCCATCTGGGGTTGTTCCTGCCCTTTTGCCAAGAGTTGCCAGATGGGCACCGGCTTGCCCGCGACCCCATGTGAATTGAAAAGAAGATAATGAATGAATTAAAATACTTGAACACTAGTATGGCTAACTTATTTAGATTTTAAGAACACGCGCCCATTCTCCTTCCGAAGCATCAAGGAGACATTAAGCAGCTTTTGATATGTAAATATGTTCACAAAAATGTATTTCAAAATGAAATATCCCATAATGACATGTCCCTAATTTTATATATATATATAGACAAACATATTGGGACACCTACATATTACACATACATGAGATAATCCATAGGTATTAACATGGATTTGGTCCCCCACTTTCAAAACATCTACTCTTCTATCTACAAAATTTTGTTTGTGTCACATGTTGTTGCTTGCTTTCAAAGCAATGAGAGTTTTCCATTGCATTTAAAGCTCTTATAAACACACTCCCTACATGTGCTGATTTGTCGCCTCACAGAACCTGCAGTGTGTGAAACTGATATCAGAAAACATTTAATAAATAAAACTTCAACCTCCACTCAGTCATGCCCATGAGATTCCAAAAGCGTCTGGCAGGACTGGTACACCACGGTGTTAGGCTAACGAAATGCCACAGTATCACCCACTTGAAAAAACGTTTTGCATATGGAAAATAAAAAATATATAAAAAATACCCTTTGTAAGTATACTGTAACCAATACATGTTTGTTTCTTACACTGTTGCTTTCCTGGTTTTCAAGCAATATATTTTGCTCTTGTAAGAAATAAATACTGCACATTACAAAATAAAATTTCAGATTTATGATGCTTCCGCAAACTCACCCAGCCCAGTGTGGATGCACATATGAGTTTATGTGGCAGCTGTGGCAATAAATTCTGCCTTGGCTTAATTAATATTTACATTTCAAGTACAAAATCCATTTCTCAATCTCACTGTCACTTATCCATGACTCCACTGATAACACTGAGTCTGCCATCAGCAGGCCACAGAAAGTCACTGCTTGACTATGTGGATTTTTGGGGGGAGACAGTGCACTGATCTGCCATCTAAGTGACAGGTGACACCACACACATTAATCCAGCGGGCTAATGGAAACACGTGGAGTGTGCCGTGTGCTGTCTATGCTCCCCCACCCCTCCCTGTGGGGGGTAGTGGCTGATGGAGCAGCCCTCTGTGACTTCCCTCCTCCTTCCTCTTATCGGTCGCGCTAATTGCTCCTGCATCCTGGTCCCCATCAGAAAGTGGGGGAGGAGTAAGGAGCTACTGCCTGCCATCTGTTCCTTCTCCCAACTTCAATCTTCCTTGGGGAACTCTTGCTGCATTTCATCCCCCTACTGGTCTGAATATATCGACTGGGTATGACACGCACTCACCCTGTCCAACACTGACACATGTTCATACTTACACATAGACGCATACACAAAAGGCCTGGTAACAAGTGTCTGCCTGCATTGTGTGTGCCGTCATTGTTCTGCACTCTGAGTCATTAGTGTAGTCTGTAAATGACAGCACAGTACACAGATTGGGTTTCTGTAAGTGGCCTAGTGTGACTCTGACATGTATATGCTGTCAATTTATCTTTATCAACAGGGAAACTGAATGTTATGTTGTGTTTGACAAGAAGAATGTTGACAGGGAAGGGTGTTGTGGGAATTGTTTTATCCTATTTACTTTTTAAACTTTCACATACAAGTTCCCGATCAGAATTTAGTTATTACACTTTTCACAGTACAAATAATACAAAAGAAAAACATGCTGGTGTTTTCCGCTTATGTCATTTTCCTGGTCAATTTAAGTGGCTACAGCAAGCTTGTTTTAAAATATAATGCTTATCATAAAGTTAATTTGTTTATTTATGGGGAAGCATGGCGGTTCGGTGGGTAGCACCGCTGCCTCACAGCAGGAAGGTCCTGGGTTCAGTCCCAGGGTGGAGCAGTCTGGGTCCTTTCTGCGTGGAGTCTGCATGTCCTCCCCATGTCTGCGTGCGTTTACTCCGGATACTTCGCTTTCCTGCCACAGTACAAAGACATGCATGTTAGGTTAATTGGCCTCTAAATGTGTGACTGTGTGCGTGCGCCCTACAGTGGATTGGCGCCCCATCTAGGGTTGTTCCTGCCCTTGTGGCCAGAGTTGCCGGGTGGGCACCGGGTGGCCCGCAACCCTGTGTGGATTACCGGAAGATAATGGAGGGCTACACAGATTCCCAATTGCCTATATATAAAGTGAATAGTGCGTTAAACAATGAAGTTGCAGCACCTATGTAGTGCATCATCTGTTTAACAGAACATTGAGATTCAGCTGTAAAAAAAAACAATTATTTAAGGCTTATTCAACACTCTCTATTTTTCACTAATAATTAAGCACTACGACATTAGTAGAGCAGCAACAACAAAATAATGCATTCATTCATTCATTTTCATAAGTACTTAATCCAATTCAGGGGGAACCCAGCCAGCCAAGGCGGGAAACAGCCCTAGACACACACACACACAAACACACACATTTAACATGGAGACATCATCTGACCTAATGCACGCCTTTGGAATGAAAACACAAATCTCTGAAACTGTAAGTCAACAATAACACAACCACTGCCTCAAATGTACTTTTATTGTTATTCTCTTTGTCATTTTAATGGGTTCGTGGTTCAGATAGGGGGGTTGGATAATGGGACAATATGCAAACTACATACAGACACAGGACTAGTGTGGATTTCTGAACATTTGAAAGGTCCATATTTGAATGTACATACCTTCTTTCTGAAATCTTCAACGCATATAGCTGACACCTAATTCTTAGACCTCCGTGGCACTAGAGCCACTTTTTAATTTATTGCACTGTCTGTTGGGGCCATTTATAAACACATTGTTCCATGTTGTTGTTCAGCATTCTCTTTTGTGTAACCATTTGCCCTTATTTTTGTTTAGTGCTGTAAATTTAGCACGACCCCTGTTTGCTCTCCGATTGCTATTTTGGATTCACTCTAACAATACCTTGTTGGGATTGGTTTTGTCCATTGCTGTACTTTAACTGTTTCTGAACAGCATCCAGAATAGGGTGTAAATGTGATGGTGAACAGACATTAAAGCGATTTTCATGGACAAGAGAATGACAACTGTTGCGCGGACAGACAAAAATTAATGTAATTGGGGAAGATTGATGAATGTAACATGCTTTAAGTATATATAATGGAAAGGGGTTACACACGCACTGACCACTGTATTGGGTACAAATGTTCAAATGCTTGTTTACACAAATATGTAATCAGCCAATCACATGCAGCAATGCAATAAACATGGCGCTTGCCAAAGCTCAAACTGAGCATCAAAATGGAGAACAAAGGTGATGAAACCACATCCATGCCTTTGAACATACCTTTGAACATGGCATGGTTGTGGGTGGTAGACGGGCTGGTTTGAGTATTTCAGCATTTGCTGTGCAAGTAGAACTTACACACAGTCATCCCTAGGGTTTACAAAGAATGGTCTGAAAAAGAGAAAATATCCAGAGGGCCACAGTTCTGTGGTTGAAAATTCTGTGTTGATGCCTGAGGTTTGAGTGGATTGAAAGGGAAAAGTAATTCAAATAACCACCTGTTTCAAGCAAGGCATGCAGAAGACCATCTCTGAATGCACAAGACATCGAACCCTGAATGGGCTACAGCAGCACAAGACCACACTGTGTGCCACTTCCATCTGCTAGGAACAAACATCTGAGGCTACAATTAGCATGGACCCAATTCAGTAGAGTGCCTTTGGGATGTGGTGTAACAGGAGACTTGCATCATGGATTTGCAACCCTGTGCTATCATGTCGGTATGGACCGAAATCTCTGTGGAATTTTTCCAGCACCTTGTTGAATCTGTAACATAATGAATTAAGACCATTCTGAAAGCAAAAATACTATCCCAATAAAGTACCTAATAAAGTGGACGGTGAGTATATAGTACAATGCAGATGCAGGTCAACAAACTAAACATGTCAAAGAAATATTTTGTTTCTTACTGTTGCTGGAACTGTCATATTATGTGGACACAGGAACATCATCAATAACAGAAAGACCTGGAAGTTTGTCTATGGATTTATGGATCTTGCGGAATAAAATGTATTCATTAAATTGATTTACAAGGTGATATTTTTACATCCTGTTTTCAGCACAAAATGTGATTTCTTTTCTGATAAATTTCTCAATGGGCAGCACGGTGGCTCGGTGGGTAAAACCGCTGCCTCACAGCAAGAAGGTCCTGGGTTCAATTCCAGGGTAGAGCGACCTGGTCCCTTCTGTGTGGAGTCTGCATGTCCTCCCCTTCCAATGACATGTGTTAAGTTAATTGGTGTCTCTAAAGTGCATGACAGTGTGCATGGCTGTGTGTGTGCCCTACTATGGATTGGCGCCCCGTCTTGGGTTTCTCTTGCCCTTGCACCCAGAGTTGCCGGGTGGGCACCGGCTGGACCTGCGACCCCAGTGGATTAAGCAGAGGATAATGGATGGATGGACTTCTCAGTACAGTGTTCATATTCAATGTCTAAATCACTATTTTGGGTTAGTAGAACAGCAGAGAGAACAGTTCCTGACAAATGTGATTAACTCAAACAATACACCATCCCACCGCATCACTTCCTGTGGTCTCTGTTAGTTCAATATCCTGCTTCATATAAAAGGCATTAATGTCCCCTACACTTGTACTAGTTTTGATTTTTAAACAGAATTTCCTAACAATATGCTAGAATAAAAACATTGTATGATGTTTTATTTAATGCACTTTTAAATGTTTTTAATGAGCTGTGATCTTGTTACACTGGTGTTTTACCCTTACATGCTTCGTTTGGTCTGACTAGAAAGCTAAGATATTATAATAATAATAGTGTGCATGTATAAACTAAAGGTAATTATTATTTAAAGCAATACAGTTATATTTTTACATGGACAGTTGCACTTAAACTGGCTTTCCTCACAGTTAAATTGCATGCTGCAGGAAAATGCAGCACACCTTGAAATGTGTTGTGTTTGCATTTTTGAGCATGTAGCCATGCTAAGCATTTGTCCCTACAGTGGGAAAGAGCCTCTAAATTCCTTAGGTCCCTCCGAACATCTTTTACTGTCTCCTTTTTTTCCTTTTTGTGTTCCCTGCTGTAATTTGTCAGCAGCCATGTGCTAATACAGTGCAGCTGTGTGGAATCTGTCTGCACGCACACACACACACACACACACACACACACACACACACACACACACACACACACACACACACACACACACACACACTAGCTCTCCATCAGCTACTAGTGACATTAAATGCCCTCAGTGCATCCTGGGGATTGTAGGATAATTACACGGTGGATCTCCACGGTGGAGGTGAGCAACGTGCAGCTCAAAGCTTCTCCTGGGAATGTGGTATGCTCATTAAGGGTAGTGGATCAACAGCACAGTCACGCACATGAGAATCAGACACAGGTTCAAGCTTTGGTGAAATCTTTCGAAACACACTGACCTACATCTGTTCAAATGAAATATTTTAGCCTGAAGCTTCTTAAAAATGACTGTTGCTGTCTGCAATATAAGAGGTCATGCCAAATGATGACCTCGTTAACAAAACAAAATTGACAACATGATGATGACTGTACATCTTAACAGTAACATTTGGTGTCATGTATCATTTTTTCTATCACATGGTGTCACTATTGTCATCACAAGGTATGAAGAGAGTATGTATTAAGTCACATGAAACTGGCAGCTTAGGTCATATGTGAATCCACATAAACTAAATGGTGCCTTTTTTGCCTCCTGGCTGAGTGACTGCTCTGAGGCTTAAGGTAGACTTGGTATCACCAAGGCTGAACATTTATAAGTAGCCACTAATATGATCATCATGTGGCTGACATTCCAGAAGAAATCCCTTCTTCATCTAATGCTAAATGTAAGCGCCTGGACTTTACTAGATGCAACAGTAAATGAGACAAAAAGAGAACATTTTGGCAACACCTGCTTAAGGTGGGTTTGGTGTAAAACCAAAACAAGCATGATTGTACAGAACGTAACCTAATCCCCACTGTTCAGTAATGTGGAGGATTTGTGGTGATTTGAGGCTGTTTTTTCCTTCAAAGGCTCAGAAAAGCTTTTTGGGATATGTAGCATCTGGACTCCATGAAGTGCTAGGAGATTTTAAATAAAAGTCTTGGTGCATCTGCCAAAAAACTACAACAGGGTCATTGTTGGATCGTTAAAATCCAAATCCAGATCTAATCTTTTTTCCCCCCCAAGCTCCCTGCCATAAACCCTGTTAAATATCTGTAGTGTTACATTTGAGTTGGTTGGTGCTTGGATGGTGCAGCGGTCTAGATCATCACCACAAGGACCTGGGTCAAAGTCCTGGTATTGCCTTTTGTTCAGATTCAAGCATCACATGTGTTCAAGGTCTGAGGAAGGGAGGCTGGTTGGAATTCTGCTCATAATTCAGCCCTGAAACAGCTATACTAATAATATGTAGGAAAATTGCTAGTATTTACATAAACTTCAGTTTCGTACAAAAGAATTGACCTAGTTTTAAATAAGTATATCTTAGCACTGTGAAAGGGTGAGGCTGCAGTATTCACGACATGCCTGGTTGGAACCCAGTATCCCTAGACGCATTGGCAAAACACCAGCTAAAGACAGATCCACCCCAGTCTCCCTCTTGTTCTCACCCACAGTTTCTCCCTCTCTAAGACCATCTGATGGGCTCCAGGCGCAGGTGGGCATGCTGTGCCAGGGAATGCCATTGTGAGCAACGGCTCAGGCGCCTCTAATGATGTGCCAGGGGGGCAGGCTTCCATTATGTCCTGATAACCACGGAGGGCTTTGCAGGAAGCTACTTCCTTTCTGCTGATCCGAGAACAGTTTCAACAGCTTGCACACAATAAAGCACCCAATAAACTGGCAGTACTGGGAGCTGTTTCTGGTTTCAGCACTTGCACACAGAGGAGAATCCTTTTATCTGGTGCTGTGCCGCATAAAGCTGTTGCCTGAATGAGCAACTGTAAATTTCAGACTCCCATTCAACCCATTCTTTCATTGGACTCTTTTATAGTATATTGTGTTTTTGATGTATTCAATTTATTTTTATTTTCTTCTACTGAAGTTCCTTTTTTTGTCATTTAAATGAATTAATTCCACCTCACCCATAAGCACTTTGATCAGCACTTAATCTTTGATCTTTTATGAGTTAGATTTATTTGACTTTCAGACATGACTGGCTTTCTCAGAAAGATCATGGAACTCAATGAATAATATAACATCATTCTACATAATCGTCATAACAGTTTCACAATACAGGATAGATATCATTTTATTTAAAAACCATAGCTTTGTTATGCTTGAACTTAGAATGCGCACAGCATGGCAAAACAATGTTATATACATTTTCTTTTTTCAGATTTAAGAACAGAAGTTGAGTGAAAAGTTGAATCTTTAAAAAAGATGATATAATTTTGTGGAAAATTGTGTGCATACTCAATATATACATTTTCCTCTCATCTAAATGTGTCAGTGATTGGATGCAAAACTCAGAATGTCAAAACGCCATTGTGGAAAACATTTTTGAACATAATGATTCTGTAAAGCTCTTATCCAGCATACACAATAACAGGTTTGATGTGTCTCTAACAGCATACTTTGAGCTTATTCGTGAATGCACTAATTGTATTAATGTTAATATAGCAAATCTAAATAGAATTAATTAAAATTCAATCTTATATTTCACTAATTTACATATGTTGTTTTGGGGTAGTTACTCAGAGAAGTATTTTGTTGCACAGTACTAACTGATGAAGAGCACAGTACATACTGAAACAAACACAGTATTATTACTTCTGTTTTAATCTGAAAAACACTGAACACTGAATGTAGCTATCTAAACACTTGTTATCCAATATTCACCATACCAAATGAGGTATTAAATCCCCTACCGCACTATCCGAGGTACTAACCCGCTTTTATAAGTGACAATCCAAAAAAGAGCAAAAATACATGGTGTTCTGAAAGGTCTCTGACATCTACCTAGACCTTTATTCAGTAATTTAATTATGAGGTAATGGTTGTAGAAAGTAGGTGGATTTTTCAATAAACAGGAACCAGGCAGGGATTGCTTCATAGGAAATCATGGAAATAGGCTCTCAATTTCCAAATAATTACAATGAGAAACAGTTTCCTGATTGTTATACACTTTGGACAAAGGGATTTTGTACTATGATTGTATCTGCACCTACTGCAAAACACAAAGATGATAAGTATTTTTTTACTTTATATCCAAAATAAACTGGATGTAACAATTATTTATTCTGTCTGAAAACTAAGTAATAGAATTGAAAACTAACAGCAAATAAAAGTTATTTTAGGCTTTAGGCATGTATATCATTAGCCTATTGGAGTCGTATTACCTATTTTTGAGTGTGCTTTGGTGCGGTCTATGTTTAGGAACTAAACCAGAGTTTCATTATCACTTGGTGGACAGATGGGAATGAACCAAGGAAGAAGTCATTAAATTTTCAGCCCTAACAGCCCTTACTCACATCTGTGCCCTTGTTGTCAATAAAGTTCAGATAGTCGCTCTAGGTTCAGATATTCAACAATGGAAGTGTCATCAGTACCCGCACATGACCTCGTTATTGGGGCACAGTTAATAGATGCTATCATAAAAATACAGAAATCACACTTAAAACACATCAAGGAGAAAAAAAGAAACTTTTTTTTAACATAATATAAAATTTCACAATTCATTACATTTATTTTGAATGGAATGTGACAGGCATTGACCAATCTTCCTCTCCTGACTGCATGTTTATCATTATAATACTAATCAAAGCTTTATATTAAAGAGCACGTTTGGAGCTTCCCAATTTGAAAGCATAGGAGCAATACAATTGTGCACATATAATGTAGGGTAAGTATTACAGGTGAACGGAAATTAAATATGTCAAATTTTCATTTCATTATGCCGATGATGTTTAGTTCACTTCATTATATTAATAGAACATGCTACCCTTAACACTGATTAGCACACTAACTCACCATAAACACATACATAGGCTTGCACAGGCACATGCACAAACTTGATCATTAAATAGTTAATCAACTAGATAATTAAATAGTAATTGGATAACACTATGATCATACATCCTCTCTCCCGTCTGCTGTGAACATTTTTACAAGTCAATGTTTGTTTTATTCAGAGACTTACTATCCCTGTCCTGATCTTGCCATCTTGTATATTTATATTGTGCAATTGTGTCTCACTGCCTAACACATAATGTTAGTAATAACAGTGCTGCCTTTTTAAATGCAGTCATGATAACTGAATTGGCCTGTAGTTACTCTCTGGCTCTGAGGCATTTAACCGTCCATTCCTTCCTGCCTCTCCAGTGACCTGATGAAAGGTCAACTAGTGCCTTCCAGCAGATGGTCCTCCCCCAGCTGCGACCCACTGGGAGAAGGAGTGTGTCCATTGTGTTGTTTGTGTGAACAGCATAACGACAAACACCCTAACAGGGTCAGAGATCGAGAGGCCTACAAAGCCAGGCGCTCTAGTCAGATTTCCAGTTCCAGCTGCCTGCCGCCAGATTTTATTATCTCGTACAGGTCAGAGTTCACAAGAGCTGGCATTCAGAGGCCTTTCCCTTTGAGCAGAGAAGAACAAACCATTAGATAAACAGATAAATAAAACATCCGCCACCAGTGCAACTTTTACATAAGTGTATAAATGGGTAGAGGGAGCTGTGGCTTTTTAAAATGGTGATCCAGTGTTTATTAATGTAACCTACATTTAGCAAATATGTAGGACTACAAGTGCAATAAACGTAATTAATTATCTCTAAATGAATAAATTCTCTTCAGGACATTAAAACTAACCCACTAAGGACACACCCATCCACTGTGATTTTGTTTTCAGGACTCAATAATGCAGACACATGTGACACAGCGGTTCAGTGGTAGCACTGTCTCCACACACATTGAAAAAAAAAATCAGGTTTAATCCCAGGTGAAGGTGTCGAAGTCCATTTTGTGTTTGCACATCCTCCCCATGTCCGCGTGGGTTTAACCTGGTTTTTCCTCTCACATTCCAAATGCATGTGGGTTGAGGGGGGCCATGGGTGCTTATGCTTAGGCATAGGACCCATAATTGGATTATGGATTGGCTGTTCATGCCTTGCGACCTGTGCTGCCGGCTTGGCACTGGCATTCCTGCAATCCTAACCAGGATTATCTATCTATATTTTATGGTTTTACATTCTCTATTTTATTATAATCTTCATAATACTGCATTCTCATTCATTTTTCATTTTCATGATTCTCATCTAATCTGTATAGTTCATATTTTATTCTGTTTTATTTCTCATATTTTCTTTACATATGCTATCTGTTTTAATTATTCAATGTAGCTTTTGTTTATTTAAGTTATTCTTATAAACGTAATATTTAGGTAACTTTAAAATGTGTACATATGAAATCTAACCTGTCCAAGCATGAGAAGTGAGATGAAGTTACATCACTTTTTGAGTCTTTGCTTTTTTTGAGGTTTGCTTGCTCAATTAGATAAATAATTGTAAATCTTTGAGACAATGCTCTGTTGTAAAATGTGCTTTAGAAAAACATAAACAGGGCATGTGACAACTGTCAACAGACTGTACTGAGTATAGGGATGATTGTGTCCCAAACCGCATAAGGTATAATATGTCAGATTAGTAAATCAGCTATTCCCTAACGACATAAAGTTTAATACAGGGTTTGAAATGCAGTCTGCATTCAGATGTTAGGCCACTTGTACTAAACTTGTAATGTGATCTGCATCTGCATGTATTATTTGAACTTTTCTTCAAACCACAAACAAACCAGTCAAGATCTAATTTTAAAGATTTTCAAAATGAGTGCATAATAAATTGTTACACATCTGTTGTACAGGACATGTGTCCACTCTGACTAATATTCTGTCTTAAATAGTGCTTCTGCTCTGTCATGCCCTCTAGTGTATAGCACATTTAATCCTCCAGACGCACAAATGTTAGTGCTGCTTATGTGGCAGTTGTGTATGTAAACACAAATGGAATTACTGGTAACCTTTGTAAAGACAGGCAGTAAAGAGTAGTAAAAAGTGTATTTGATCATGAATAATCCCGCATATTTAGCAGACTGTAGTATGCCTACTGCATGCTAGCGCTTTATATTTTGTGCACCCTCCCTTTGCCAGTATAAGAGTGCTGAGTCTACTCCTATAAAGCTTGATGAGATTTCCATTTGCATTTACAGCGTTTAGCAGATGCTCTTTTCCAGTGACTTAAAGCTGAAACTGATACGATCTTACAAGGTAATCCAGGACATGCAACTGTAAGGGCCTTGCTCAGGGTCATTAACACTAACAGCTTGGTCAGTGCCCAAGACCCCCAAGACTTTTCAGGTGTTTTAGCATAGTACATCCACGTTTTTGGATCACGTCCTGATGTTTAGGTCAGGGAATTGGGACATCAATGTCAAAGACTTGATTATTTGGTCACTGAATCATTTCGGCGCGGATTTGATAATATTAATTATTGACTGCTGATAATCCAGAACCAGCCATGACCCAAATGTGGCTACTTAGCGTAGGAAGTAAGGTGGATCCTTTAAATCTCCAGATACTCCTGGAGTCAGACACCACCTATCCTAACAAGGTTCAAAAAGGAGGACAAATAACTCAAAACATAATACACAATATTTCAACCCAGCCAGGTTTGCCACATCTGACCATCAAAAGTCAGTTCCAGTCAAGATTCAAGTAGGATCTAAAGAACTCCAGGTGCTTTGTGATAAAGGATAAAGGAAAATTGGTCGTATGTTGTAGTCTCTGGTCATTGTTATAGAACCAGGGATGACTGGCCTCAGTCCACTACTCAGACACAGCCTGCTTCCAGTTCCAACCCAGGTTCAAGGTATTGCTGAGACTGTGGTGGTGGGCTTGTGTATTAGATTTCAGCCAATTATTATACATGTTTTTATATTACCCAGACAAAGAATGTACTGTGGTGTGTACTATGCTGTTTGTGTATTATCTAATCTTGACCATGTTGACCAAAGAAATTTGCCCATTTTTGTGCCTCATGAACACTCAAAGAGTTCAAAACAACTGTATGAACTTGACAAAGTTAAATATAGCTGCTAACATGCCTTTGAAACAATTTGTTGGATAAGAATTTACAATACAGTGTAAGATTTTCAGTAATTATGACATGATTTAATTGACACAAATGAAAGTGTTTTATTATTATATCTCATTGACTCATCATTAACAAGGGTGTCCCAAATCTTGGTGATTACAGTATAAGCTACAGATAAAGTATAACTTTACAATTTGGAGTTTTCCTAAAAGATCTGTGTGACTGAGATGGAGAATTGTATTTGTTGAATAGTTCATAGTAAACAGACAAGGAAACTTGGTGTCACACTGGAGACAGTATGAGATCATACTTTGTCGGCATGTTTTTGCCCCTCCTGGTTCCTATTATCTTTTAAAGGATCTCTGTGTTTGGGTTGTTTTCTTTAGCCAGACTGGCTCTCCGTAGCCGGATGAAAAAGTAAAATTGCTTGACTGCACTTCCCCTCACCTGAGGCCATTGTGCACTGTTTTAGTAATTACACAGGATGAAGACAAGATGGGCTTTGTGAATTTGAGGCTTCCCTATCAATCAACACTTTAGCATAGCATTTCACTTGAACTTCGCCTTTCTTCTCTGTCCAGTTCTCTCTCTCTCTCTCTCTCTCTCTCTCTCTCTCTCTCTCTCTCTCTCTCTCTCTCTCTCTCTCTCTCTCTCTC
>JAUZST010055849.1:0-23981 GCA_034779995.1 Parotocinclus haroldoi | reverse complement strand
AAAATACATACAGGTTGTAATGTAGTAAAATAGGGAAAAATCCAAGGGGGTGAATACTTTCGCAAGGCACTGTATGTTGTTACCTTTGAATTGCTGGATAAGTATGGATTCTGAAATCCTGCTACTCAAAATATTACACATGGTTACTAGGCACATTAATTATGGCTTCTGTAACATTCAGTTCTTTTAACTAGTTATAAAATAGGTGAAACAAAACTGATTGTAACCTTGATGCAGTTGTGCCTTCTAGAATCTATAGCAAAATCATGCCTGAGATATGGCCTTTAGCAGAACAGTAGCTTTAAACTGTTGGATAAATATGATTTTTGGAAACCGGATGCATTTAAACTAGATGCTAACTATGAATGTTGGAGTCATCACACATTAAACATGTCTAATATGATATGTATTCCTTTAAACTAGTGAAAAAAATAGTTTCTGTAGTCCTTGTGTGCTTTGTAGCAAGTTGATAAACATGGCTTTTATAGCCATTCATGCTTTTGAACTAGTTTGCATTTCCATTTCGTCATGAGGCAAACACTCTTAGCCAGAGGGACTTGCAACTGATAGTCTTACAGTCTAAGCAGTTGTGTGTTA
Organism: Parotocinclus haroldoi; assembly: GCA_034779995.1. NCBI lineage: Eukaryota > Metazoa > Chordata > Actinopteri > Siluriformes > Loricariidae > Parotocinclus > Parotocinclus haroldoi. The sequence continues at coordinate 23,384 of JAUZST010055849.1, read as the reverse complement.
AGGACCTTAAAACCTTATAGATTCTACTATACTGATGAGTTTAAGATCTTCACATGACGAAATGGCTTCCAGAATATAAATGCCTTTGAAGCAGTGGATAAATTTGGCTTACATTTTTTATCATCACAAGTTGAACTACAAAATAACTGTCCTTGAACATGCCCTTGAACAACAAATTGAAATATAAAACAATAATAAAACAATTATAATAACAAACTAATATTAGAACTAATGGATTGACATGACTTGCAGAATTGGTCTACTGTTTGTATTAGTGGAAAGTGTCTTTAAAATATTTAATCATATTTAACTTATTGATAAATTGGGATTTTAAAGTCCTCATGCTTGTCTTCACAGTGCTGTGCTTTCATCTCACCTATTTGGGGAGACAATGAATCTGCTTGGGAAGCTTGGCTGTATGCTTAGCCTCTTGGGAAGCACAATAATGGTGATACATGCACCAGAAGAGGAAGCTGTGACAACTCTGAGTGAAATGGCAGAGAAGTTGTTGGACCCAGGTGAGTGTGTTGTCCAATTCATTAGCATAAAAACCTATCTGGGTAATCGCAGAACACTGGACTTTTACATATTGAGTATGTTTACATATTTTACATATTTTATTATTTACCATAAACCTATAGGTATGCGCCGCATGACGTCCATGTGGATGGCATATTACCCTTATTAATAAGGTAGCTGCTTAATTCAAGGACATTAGTACAGCAGTTATAAGGACCTATGTAACAGTGCAGCCTCTGTTGCTGAAAGTTTTATTAAACATAGAATATTATTAAGTATATGCAGTGTTTTTGTTAGCAGACTGAATATTGAGCAACGTCTGACTAGTGAAGTGCTCCTTATATGCACTGAGATGATGATGATGAGGAGGTCTTATCACTCAGGTGAACTACGTTCATTGGATAGCCCTACCTGGATCACTTGACTATTGCGAATTAGTTTCTATTTGTGAAATAGTTACTATAATTGAAAATTTAAAAGATCATAAGCATAAAGCTGATGCACTACAGGAGGTAAAACAAACAGAGGAAGAAGTTCTGCCTATTTGCAATGCCTCACAACCAAGAGACAGGTTACAAACAAGCATAGAAACAAAAACTTTGTGTTTGCATTAAATAAACTTCTAAAATATTCACTCACATCATAAACCCCAGAAGATATCTAGCAATTTAATGTTTCTGGTGTTTTTGTCCCTTTCTTCCTGTAAATACCACTTAAGTAGTGTAACAGGGGGTCATCAGTGTCGCATAACTAATTCTGCGCACATTCTCTATTGGGGACAGATCAGGACTGCAGCCAGGCCAGTCAAGTACCTGTACCCTCTTCATCCGCTCCCATGACTTTGTAATATGTAGAGCATGTGATTTTCTGCATTAATGCTGCCATCACAGAAGTGTTAATGACCCTTGCCAAGGTCACTGACACAGCCCCATACCATGACAGACCCTGGCTTTTGGACTTGCTGCAGAAAATAGTCTGGATTGTACTTTTTGTTTTTGGTCCAAAGCACATTGCATCCATTTACTTATAAATACTTGGAATACTGATCACCTGACCACAATCCAAATTCCACTGTGTGAAGGTTCATCCTAGATCGAACCAGGCCCAGAGAATTCAGTGTCGTTTCTGGGCATGGTTAATATGATGTTTGGGTTCAACGGGGGTCAGACCCAAGTGCAGGTAACTGGGCTGTGTGAGAAGTGAAAAGTGAAAATGTGCATGTTCCAATTTTTTACGATTTGGGTTTGTAAATACAACAGGAAATACATTGCCCTGTCACATAAGTCCCATATGAAAAAATATAATTTCAAGTATCTCAATGAGAAAGCGTGAGAGAGCGCGCGAGAGAGAGCATGAAACGTAAAGATGGGCTGCACAATGTTTTCTGACAACATCCAGATCACAAAACGTGCAATTTCACAGAATGTGTCTTGGGCTTTAAGCAACACATACCAGTATGTATACAATATTTGAATCATTATTTATGCCACAGTTGTATAGGTAACTTTTCAGCCTGCTGAATTTCAGTCATTGAAATTATTATAAATTCCACATTGAACATTCCAGTTAGAGCAACAGTTCAAAATTTAAACTCAGAAGGTTCAGACTGACTTACATGACTGACTCTGTTAAAATCGGTGACTCCTGGTCATTAATTGTAGTACAGTATTAGGGAAAATTAAGCCAGCAAGTCAGCTTTGTAATAAAACATCAGATCATTAAATTGACCCTTAAATCTAACAAATAGTCTTTTCACTTTGCTCTTCCAGGTTTTCTTGTGTTTGCCATCATTCTTCTCTTTACCTGTTTGGTTATCATATTCTACTTCTCTCCCCGGTTTGGCCAGACCAACATATTAGTCTACATAAGCATCTGCTCACTTCTTGGGGCCTTTACTGTGTCTTCGGTAAAGGGCCTAGGCATTGTTATACGTACCGTCTTCTTTGATCCATACATCTTCTGCCAACCGCTTACCTGGATCCTCCTGCTGAGCCTGGTGGCATCAATCATTGTCCAGATCAACTACCTAAACAAGTCTCTGGATACATTCAACACCCTGCTTGTCTACCCCATCTACTATGTGTTCTTCACCACCGTGGTGCTCACCACCTCTATCATTCTGTTTAAGGAGTGGGGCACCATGTCTGCTGTAGATGTAGTAGGATCCATTGGAGGCTTCGTGGTAATTGTGCTTGGTGTGAGTATGCTCCATCTTTTCAAGGACCTTCACGTGTCTCTGGATGAACTCAGGAGCAACCTGTGCCAATGTGAAGTACAGCACACGCCAGGCAAGAGAGAGGACAAGCACATACTAATTGAGAATGTGGACACCCTGCCGCCAATGAGAGAAGAAGGACCTAGAGTCTTTATCATCAGCTGAACTGCACGTTTCCTGTGAAATAATGTGAAATGGACTAATGTAACTAACAGGTAATTAAAGTATGTCCAAGCTAAAATGATAAAAATGGTGAATATTGTTCACATTTAAGTCCAAGCCTAGCATCATAATCTTCTACATCTACACTTTCTGCATTGCAACTTTGCATCTTATTCATGTCACAACACTATGCCATATGCTCAGTTATTATATGTGTCTATAGATTACATTAAAGGTAAAGCCATACATGTTAAGAAATAAATTTGGTTGGCATAGACTTCCATTACTTGTTAGATACATTAGTGTTGTAGTTTCAGTCCAAAACTACTGTGTCCACACTAGCAAGTGATAAAAGTGTTAGTGATGTTATACAATTTTATGCAATTTACTTTTGAAGCGATGAAGAAGCACACTTGAATGACTGACTGCGCAATATTCTTCAACATTCTTATAGTGGATCCTATCCTAAGTGATCTACTATCTTAAAATGTTCCACCCAGTTATCCTATGATGTTTATATAAATAATTTAGAGTACTGACTATATTTTGGCTTGTAAGTGGACATACGAGCATCAAACCTAAAGCAAGTAACAGCGTTCCACTGTCCCTCAGGAATACAGGCACCAATGTATTGGCCGATTGGCTACATTAAGGTGTGCATTTGGTTAATAATTTGGTTATATAGGAGTACTCTCTGATAGAAATGATTCATGATTCAGACAGACTTCTGCTGATGAAGATCAATCATAATGAAGATGTTCTCCATTTTTTTCTTTAATTCTGTCTTTGTTTACAGGATTTCTCACTTGCAGGTTTTATTGAGTTTTTATAAGTTGTGCAGCCTCAGTCAATGCTGACAGACTGTTTAGTACAGTCTGGATGCTTATGAACAGAGTTTAATTCTCAGAGCAGCCAAATGCAAATCTGATGTACAAAACTTGCATATAAGAAAATCCCTGGAAGCAGAGTTCAGGTTACAGCCACCATTTAACATGCTTTCCATTAAAACGATGTGTTAAAAGTATAGATTATATATCATGCTTTGTATTTTAAGCACATTTCTAGCAAACTTGACTTTATAGCAATGCCGTATTAACTGGATTTACTGTCTACAATAAAAGCTTTTACAAATGTCAAATCATGTAAGAAGGCTCAGTGCAATCTGTAGGATGGGTTTAAAGATTGTTCATGGAGGTATTTAAACGTTAACATGAAAAAACAGTAAAGTGATTGAATCTAAGTGTCAAACATGAATTGGCAGAGAAAACTGTTGATGCTGATACCTGTGAATTATGCAGGAAATACACTGCTCACAAAAATTAGGGGATAGTCAATTATGGGAGATTTCATTTTGAAGTATCCTCGAATTTTTGTGAGAAGTAGATATTAAGCTCTTAAACATGTTTTGTTGTATGAGTTTTTTTGATGCAAATTAATTTTGGATATCAAACAACAATCATAAAACATCATAAACATCATAAAGCAACAAAATAATATGTAATGATATTGGAATAAAGTGCCACTTTGACTTTATATATCACAGTCTCACAATACAGTACAATACAATACAAAATATTGCAATCTCAAACCAAACCTTGCAAGTTAGATAATAGGTATAGGGTAAGCATTGGCACCTCTAAAATTTCACTGAATCTCACTTGAAGAAAAATCTTATCTCAGTATCAGGTGAAACTTCTCTGGTTTAATTAATATGTGATTTTGTTAAAAAAAATAAGAATTTGTTTTATCTTACAATAAATTGACCATACCTATATTTTGTGTGAAACTAAGCTAATTAACCACAAGAATATTTTTAATTACAGTCTATCTTTACCAAGGGTACCAGTAGTCCTGAAGCTGACTGCATGTCTGTGCATATTCATTCTGTTGTATTTCTGTACATGGAGCTCCACCCAGCAGCCAATGCTAAATTACTTAAGATGCATTTCCATATTGTAAGCAAAATGCTAAATGCTGTCTTTTCAGATTTCTTTGCAGAAAGGCACACGGAACATATTATTATTACAATTGAAATATATTGGTCCGCTTGCTTCTGTGGTTCTAATTTCAGTTCACATTTAATTGTGCATTTTGTGTGACACATCACCTTATAAAAAATATATAGAATTTTGTATTTCTGTCTCTACCAGTGTTGACGTTGTGCCTTCTTTCTTTATTGTCCATGTCTTTGTGTGTGTTTAAAATTAATTTTAAAATTTGCTTTTGAAAATTCATAACTATTCGCTTTGAATCATGTTGAATGGCTTGCATGCTTTGCTTGTCTTAGCTTTGGCTTGCCTTCACTTGCATATGATCTGACTCTGTTTATTCACTTTTACATTTGGTTTCAGTCTTTGTGGTCTTTGTGTATTCCTGGGGTTGTGTGTCAAGGCAGACAAGGTTGTTTGTATTCTTCCCTTCACCCTTTTCCTACTTTGGCATCCCAACTCAAGCTATTAGAAATTCTATTATTAAATGAATAAAGATTATTTACTGTAGCTGTGCGTCTGTGAATAAGAGAGCTGCAGGAGATAAGTTATCTTTGAATTAGTGTGGTCTCCTTTAGTTCCCCTTGATGACCAATTATACCAGTGTTGCCACATTGTTACCATGACTGTAGTAGTATGACCTTACCAGGCACCTATAAGAGGCATTGTCATGTCATGGCTTCCTCTGGTAATCTCTTGCTATACTGTATATAGTTACATCTGACTTACATCTGTTAATTTGGTCAAGGACCACCAAAGATTGGCATCCTTGGAAATAGTGGTGGTCTTATTCCAAAGCCACATGGATATGTTCATATGTATCAGTGCTGATTGAGGTGTTGCATCAATCCTGAGTCAGGATTAGAACAGTCCAAGACGAACACAGTTCTTGGGTTCTCAGGTATAAATTAAGCATGGTTAATGATGAGTCTCACTGTTCATCAAAGTGGCACATTTTTAAATGATGTGAGATTTCACTAGATGTAGATCACTTCTTCACCACCTTTGTTTCTGTTGTTGCAGTTAATACTCAGTTAAATGGTTATGTAGTTAAGTGGTTAGAAAAGACATTCCAATGCACATTTTCACTACATGTTAAGCATCTGTTACAAAACAAGAATTGCAGGGTGGTTTTCCAAACTCTGACAACAGACCCCGAGCCAGGCAGGCTGTCTGCCTTCTTATCTGTGTAATCCAACCTTGTGTATCTACTATACTTGATTGTGTTACTGTTTATGAACTTGTACCGCGTGTCAAATCTCGGCATCTACTGAATGCCTTGATGTGGGTGTTGCTGTGACACAGGTCAGGAGTAGCTGTGCCATGCTACCAGTGATATAATCACCATTCTTCTTAGTTTGCATTCCAGTGTACTTTTTTGTTTCAAGCATTGTAAGCATAGTTTCATGTATAATACTAGATGCATATCAGTGCTAAATTCCCCTTGCCAGTAATTATCCTGTGGCATGTCCACAGGGAGCTCTTCAATTTTCTACATCTTCATCAAGTTCAAACCCAGCAGAGGACATGTTTACCTCTTACCTCTTGAGTGCACCCATCTGCTCGTTGTTTGTCCTTCCACTACCATGCAGTTTGAACGATCAGAAAACATTATGACACAGTTATTACTTTGCTGCACACTTTCCCATTGACCCGAGCACTTAACATTTAAAAATGTTGTGGAGAACTTGGCAGAGCTGGGATTTTGAACCCACAGTCTTATAATTAGTAGTCCAGTGGTTGTTGTCCTGTTTAGGTCGATAATCCTGTTAAACTGGATTATTGACCAGAAGGTTCAAGAATCAAGTTGCAGCACTGTAAAGCTGCCGCTATAGGCCCTTGAGAAATCACTTGACCTTCAGTTGCCTGGATTGTACCCTGTAGACTTCATCAGGTGTAGGTGTAATATTGCAATACAAGTTGTTTATATTTGTTAGTTGTGATATGCTGTAGTTACAGCTGTACTTCATTTCCTTGCCTTTCCTTTTATAACAGATCTGCAAGTGTTTATATTTAACAACCAAAACCAAAAATAACAATTATGTGATTGCAGTAGCAAACTACTGTTTTGTTCCAAAGTAATTTCCACTGCGCACCAACAATATCCTATCCTATCACTTCCTCAGAGATCATGTAATAAAATTGGACAACATTTATTTATTTATTTATTTTTTTGCATTTGTATCCTGAAAAAATGTAGATTTATGATAGACAAGCTGAAAACACAAAAAATCTGATTTGTTGTATCATATAGTGTCACGAGCACTGGGGTAACCCAGCATTCGAAGGACACAAAAACACAAAAGGCGGACGTAAACGCAAGTGAGTTTAATCAGTGCAAGTGCAGGGATAATGGTATATACACAGGAGATAAACGAAAAACAACAACGTAAACGGGTAAGAGGGAAAATGAGGAAGGCGCTGGGAAGCGCGAGAGGAAAATGCTCAAAGCAATGAGAAGAGAGCAAAACAGGGAAAAATGGCAAGACGATACAAAAGGGAAACATGGTGGGACGCTTATGAATGAAGAAGAGCATTGGGGTCTGGCAGCTGGGGTTACTGCTGCTTTGGGAGCTGGAACCAACAAAGTGTGCACAGACATGGTAGCCAGGGTCCTGTCCATACACTTCCTACAACCTCGATATGTAGGAGGTTGTGGGAAATCTCCTGCATGTGGCTGAGCACGTCCTGGAAATGACTGGCACAGAAAGCGGGCTGTCCATATCCGGGCTGTCTGTGGGAAAAAAGTAGACGGGAAAAAGGGAAAAAACTCCATTCGCTATGTCCTAGTGGGCCGGTTATTCTATCACGCGCATTTGCCTCTGTCTCCTGCACCGTTCGTGACAGAAAGCTTTGCCGTTTAGGAGGCAGCTGTGCAGAGCCGGATCTGGACATGACCCAGGGTGGTTCTGGAGGCGCGATCCGGCGTTTAGCGGGGGCTGAGCGTGGGGTGTTCGTGCATCCCCACCGGAACTCCTGCCGACCCGTGCGGTATGAGTGCGGTGCGTTCCACTGCAGATAAGTTCACGGTGTGGTTTGTTCTGGCTGGGAGGGACTCCCCATCTGTTCGTCCTCGCACTGGGAATTCCTACTTGCTGCCATTTGGATTCTTCAGCCTCCGAGATTGCCGGTTCCAGATTGATGGACCCCTCCTGCCACATTGATGACCATCACCACCTGGTTCGTTGTTGGCAGGACGTCGTGAGATTCTCCAGACCATCGCCACACTCGGGGGCGCCCCTCTTTCGGAGTAGGCAGGGTGGTGTGCCCTCGGGCGCCTGCGCCCCCCCTCCCCTATCTCGAGCCGTGGGGTGTTGATTGTCTCTGCCCTGAACAGGGTTTTTTTTGGGGGTGGGTTGTACTGTCACGCCTGACGTCTGCGCAGGCGTGCCTTGATTGTGCACACCTGTCCCGGATCAGCGAGGACTCTATAAGCTTCGCCCACGTTCATGCGGTGCGAAGCTTTCCTTGTTACTTATTATTATTTGGACTTTGTTTTGTGCTTGACACAGGTGAGGTAGGATCTTCTGTTGTTATTTCCAGCTTTGATCCTGCCCGCCTGTTGTCTCATTATGTTTTAGTTCTGTTTTTCATTCTGTTTATTATGTTACAATAAACCTGGTTTTTCTGCATGCGCGTTTGCCTCCATCTCTTGCACTGTTTGGGACATATAGGAATTTTCGAGAAACAATTAAATACATGTACTAATTTTTGTGCCAATTGAACTATTTATCTCATTCGTATTTTGGGGCATCTTCATCTGCCTCAGCTGGGCTAAATTTCTGTAATTATGTGGCACTAGTAGCATCATGGCTAAAGGCAGGTTCAACAGAATCTTAGTAAAGAGGCTAAGTATATTGATGAGATAGAACAGTCAATTTATCCGTCTGTTCTGACGGATAAATTCTCAGGAAGCTCTCAGGATCACTGACATGTTACACAACAAATGTCAGGAGTCCAGAATTTTACATCTGAAGTAGAACTCATAGCCTTATTTAATATGTGCAGTCAAGTGTATGCTCGCCAGATGTGACAGAATGAAATCGCAGCTGTTGTGGTGTTGATACTACTATCTTCTTCCAGACAATAGTAATCCTATTGTTAAGTAATGTGTGGCAGCATAAACCCAGCTCCCAGCACCAAATGTGAGCAGCTTTTATTGTTTGTCTGTCAGCATCTAACCTGACTATACATGCACAGGCAAGACTAAGGCATTATTTCCAAAGCATAATTAAAATCAGTACAGCAGCTATGCTGTATTTGTCATTTTTAATTTTTCATACTGTCCCAACCTTTTCTGATGTGGAGTTATCAAACACTGTTGTGTCGAGACAGTTTACAGAACTGACAGTGTAGCAGTCCATTACATGTATCTCTATGCAGATACAAGTTTAGGCTGATTTGGTACACAGTGATTTGCACCATTAAATTATAGCAGTAGTTTACTGAGTTCATTAACTTTGTCATCACAACTTTGTGTGGAATGATTACAAAAATGGGTGTGTTGATTTTATTGCAGCAGCCTCTAGTGGACAACAATATTCAATAATTTCCTGGACATAGCCAGAGGTACACACTAAACATTAGACAGAAACTTTTGTTTCCAGTGGATGAAAAATACCTACATAAATACAGGTATGTATAATACAGGTAAATATAATATATAAATACAGGTATGACGCCTGTCCGATTAACATCCATTTGCTTTATTTTAAAAAATGTTGCATTGATTTAATTTTTGAGTTGAGACTATACTGGCAGCAAAGGTCATTTTTAAAGGGCATTTATTAATGAATTAAAATCACTAAATAATGATGTGATTTCAAACAGGTGATATCAACTGGTGACTGTAATCATGACAAATCATCATTTGTAATCTCGTTTTTATATGCATTTTTCATACTATTCCTGATTTATAGATGTATTAGAAACAGCTTTTTGCAGGCACCAAAAAACTTGCCAGTGTAACAGCGTTTGTTATAAATGACACACATATTCGGCTTCATTGTGCAAGTTGGTCACATTAGTTGTGCAACTGCACTCAAAGTATTTTAGCACTTATTATGTGTAACTTGTGGAGTGTTATTAATGTCAGTTTAATGAATTCTTTAGGTGAATACATTTATGACTTGTGGTATAATTACATATCACAAAGCAAGAACAATATGTCTTACATGTAAAAAAACCCAGCAAGCTTTATAGAGAAAACAAAACAACATGGAAAGTACAAACAGAGTACAGTACTGCTATGTTGCAATTCTTGAGTTTCATAATAGTATTTTGTACTTCAAGCAATGGGGTGTAGCTGGATTCAGAGTAATCCCTTCTTGAACACAGATTGAATTGTTGGTAAGCGTAGAGAAGTATAGGTAGAATGAAACTGTATCAGAGTGACTGACTAAACCTCCTCTTTCATCACCTATGATGTCAGGACAGATTTCCCTCCGTGCACTTTACTTCGAAAAGTAATAATAATATCGAAAGGAAATAAAAATGAAATTGACTGGAAAAATATATTAATTTAAAGGGCTATTACAGTAAGTAAAATTAAATAGTCTATAACAGAATAAGATAGTAAGTAAGATAGTAAATAATTTTTAAAAATGAGAAGTGAAAGATAAACAAAGTAAAATAAAATAACGTTAAAGCTTTCGCAATAGTCGCCAGTACGTGTTATGGGTGTCTCTGAAAGGCTTTTTTCAGCCATTACCCTTTGGTTTTCCAGTGTGTGAGTGTGCTCCGTTTTGTGTTTTTTGTTTTGTTTCTCCTGTGGCAGTATTTGACGGCACCTTGTGGCAGTGGTTGGGTCTTGCATGAGTCATACCTTCTCATAGACCCACCAATGGATTGCAGCAGCTCTTCTCATCAGCACGCCATCAGAAGCGGTTGGGAGCATGGTTGATTGCTGTTTTGTTTAAGTTGATAAACCTGCACCTCCTTACCTAAATCTTTGTTAAGCTAAATAGTTAGCTCTGCTACAGGATTTAATGTTTGTTTTTCTCAAGTCTGCCACTGCACATTTTTGAACCCGTTTTCCCAGATTACAAACCAGTAGGTTGGATTGGGATTATATCACACATTGCACACAGCACCTTATACACCAGCACCCATGCACCAAATTCACCTTTTGTAAATAAGCACACTGTTTCTTGTGTGTGTGTGTTGGTTCAAAACCTCTTAGGCTCCACTTAAATCCGACCTAACAGTAGGTGAGGTGGTTTGTTGGGGTGTGAGAGCTCATTAAAATTGTAGATAATGGTGTTGAATTCTATAGTGTCAATATTTGGAAATATATATTGCTGGCCCCTCACCAAAAATAGCCATGAAACATATGTGGGCGGGGTTTGTGTTCGTGTGTGTGTGTTTATGTGTGTGTACTATACTATGAAATTGCTCGATAAGCTGCCCACTGGTCTTTCCGTAGAAAGCAAATATGCCTTTTCACCATGTTGCATATCCTGCATGAAAGCTCTTTCTCTACTTTGTCCTGCTCTCTTACTCCTCTCTAAATATCAATGCTGCATTCAAGAGAACAGGATTTCGTCACTTTGGCACATACAAAAAACCTCACATTTTTTAAATAAGAATCAGTTTGTTTCAGAATTTGCTATTACTAATTGCAGCCTGGTACAGTAATCAATTTCTGTTTGTTGAAACCACCCTAGAGCTAAAACAGCATTCAGTTGATAAATAGAACATTTTTATGTCTCCATTCCAACTATTTCATTTTTGTCTTCTTTTATCTAAAACTATGTTTACCCTACTTGCATTCTAGTCGTTCTATATTACTCTACACACACCAAACATACAAAAATACAAACAATCAAAAGTAATTTAAACTTAATAACTTTAATAACTGAAAGTAATTAAAATAAACCAAAAACTGCATCTGATAATCATATTGGACCTAGTCATCATTCTGTTCTAGGCAGAACTATCCAGGTTCATGCATTAAACTCTGGGCATTCTGTTAAATTGTAGTCTACTGGATATCCAAGCTAAAATTTGCTTACATGCTTCCCTCTCTACTTCATACAAATGCTCATCATAAAATCAAACCTATTTTTACAGAATGTTTTTTTCTTCATTGTCATGGGTAAAAAACCTGGAACAACTTATACCAGTTGTATGCTGTAATTGTATTCATTTTATGTCCTTCTTAAACTTGAGCTATGCTCCAGTTTACATACTTTATTTTTGGAAAAGAAAGTTATCTTATTGCCCAAATAAAGATGATCTCCTTATGGCACCTCCGCTTTGGAGCCTTTAAAAGACAATCAAACAATCAAAGTCAATTTCCCTTTTTCATTTAAACCATTTTTTTTTTTTCATTTGAATATTCTCTAGACAAATCTCTCTCATGTTTGCGGCAAAAACATGCAGGTCAAATGTCATAAACAACTAAACTTCATAATGCAAATTCCTAAATATTGTCTCCAAAATATTTCAGGTAATTCCAAAAATCATTCAAATAAGGAGATCCTTATCATGCTTTCAATAATTTTAAGAGATCCCCTATAATATATCTAAAGAAGCAACAGATGAAAAAATGGTTTTATTTATACAGCACCACTGCAGATGGTTTAATCGTGTGTCTCCTTAATATCAAAATTCAAATTAAGAAACTGTCAGTGGATTTGATTAATGATTTGTCTCATTAATATATAATACCAGGACACTGGGAGTAAGTAAGGTGTAAAATCTACAAACAAGTGCTGTGCCCATATATCACTTATCATTAGAACGTTATTTGGGGAGACTTTATGATTGACCGTATTTTGGAGTAACCTAGAAAGAAACACAATGTAAACAATTAAAAGGGATCCGATGACTGTTGCCCATCTGCGTTGGGGAGATAATAGTGCGTGTTCTAGTGCGTTGGGCATCTTAACCTGCAATTCCTTGTGACGCCAGTAGGTGTCAATCTCTCTATTGAAATATTACATGGGTACCTGCTGTTCCATTAGCATATTTATTTCTAATAAAACACCCAAGAAAGAACAATTCCATATGTTAATTAACATCAGTCTGGATGAACAGCAGGAGTAGACAGCAGAAGGGGATATTCATGAGCTTTAGTGAGTTAAAACGCGAGGGGGGGATTCTGTATTATTATGTTGGCCAATATCCGCATGAGGCCCAGATTGCAGAGCTGATCAGCCTCCAGCCTTTTCCAGTATGTGGCATTATACATAATCAATTACAGATCAGTTTGCTGTTGAGGTCATCTCTTTCATCCCGCATAATCCACACCTCTTTGGTTTAGAAGAACACATTGTGTGGTAATTGCTTTTTTCTTTTTTTTTGTTCAAGTCCAGCCAGCAATGCTTTGAAACACAAAGGTTAAGTCATGAAATATTCATTGGTGAACTTCAGGTGCTTTTGTTTTTTTTTTTACACTTGTTCAAAATTATAAATACTCATTAAAACTGCAGTAATTTGCAATACCATTTTGCATTTTAAAATATTTATATTGTGTAAATCATGTTATCCATGTCCAAATCTTTTTGGATTGAATGCAAAATAAAATACAAGATGTCAGATACCTTAGACTGGACTATACACATTTTCCACTTGCTAAAGCTAGCTGGGTTTCCCTCAGGTTTTGGCATATGTGACCAGGGATGATAGTGTTGATATGTTTGTGTTCTGCTTGACACCAATTACTGCGGGTGGTGTCTGCTTATCATCTAATGATTAGATTTTTTAAGAGGTATTTCAAGCTACTAATTAACAGCCATGGCATTTGGAATAAATGTCAAGTGTTTGTTTCAATCACAAATGTCTTAGTCCTTTTATTACAGCCCAACATCAGTGTAGAGAAAAGCATTGAAACCAGAGCCTGGAGGAGTGAAGGGCTTAGGTTAGAGAGATGAAAGTGAAGGAGCTATCATGCTGTTACTGGAACGGAAGACTGTGCAGGTGGCTACTATGAAGTTAATGTAGTCATGTTGCAGAATAATGAATTTCTGTCCTAACCAGCATGCAATTTCTGGGTAGGTGGAACTTAATGGACTTCCTGTAAAGGTCTGAAGTGCAAAATCCATTAGGTGTGACATCAAGCTCTAATAAATAGCTCTCTTATCTTTTTCTTCACTCCTGAATTATTACTTACCACTTTGACTCAATTTGGGAGCAATTTGTAGACAGCTGCACATAGTCTGTTAAAAAGAACCTTGTGTACCTTATTTGTATGAATGACGTATTTATTCATACAAATAAATCAATTGGAATTGCTTCTACTTTATAATTTGTCTGATTTAGAGTATCTCACAAAAGTAAGTACGACCCTCATTTTTGCAACTGTTTTATTATACCTTTTTATGGGCCGACAATGACGATACAACACTTTGATACAATGTAAAGTAGTCAATGCAAACAGTCCAAATTTGCTGTGCACTCAAAGTGTGACTGCAGTGAGTACACAAGTGAAAATGGCCAAGTTGTGCCCAATTAGTCATTTGACTCTATTGTTACAATGTTTCAGGTGTGAATGGGCTACAGGTCTGTAGAATTTGGTATTATCACTCTCTCTCTCATACTGGTCACTGGAAGTTCAGCATGGCACCTCATGGCAAAGAACTGATCTGAAAAAAAGAATTGTTGCTCTACATAAAGATGGCCTAGGCTATAAGAGGATTCCCAACATTCTGAAAGCGAGCTGCAGCACAGTGGTTATACAGCAGTTTAACATTACAGGTTTCACTCAGAACGGGCCTTGCCACAGTCCACATGTAAGTGCACATGCCCAGCGTCATATACAGAGGTTGGCTTTTGAAAATAGACGTAGGAGTGCTGCCAGCATTGCCCCCCAAATATGTGAGGGGAACAAAACCCTACAGCAGTTTTAAGAGGAAAGGTCTCACTCAGAACAGGCCTCGCCATGGTATTGCAACATGATAATGACACCAAACACACTTCCATGATGACCACTGCCCTCCTAAATAAACTGCGGGTAAAGGTCAAGCATATTTTCAGACCTAAAGCCTATTGAGCATCTGTGGGGCATTCTCAAACGGAAGGTAGAGGAGCTCAAGGTCTCTAACATCCACCAGCTGTTTGATGTCATCATGGAGGAGTGGAAGAGGATTCCAGTGGTAACCTGCGACGCTCTACTGAACTCCATGCCCAAGAGAATCAAGGCAGCACTGCAAAATATTAGTGGCCACAATTTGGCCATTTTCACTTTTACACAAATTTGTACACATTTTCACTGTTATACAAGCTGTAGACTGACTACTTCCCATTGTATAAAAGTGTAATATACTGTATTCAGTGTTGTCCCCTGAAAAGGTGAAGTAGTCAGTCTACAGTAGTCAGTCTTGTTTAAAAGTGTAAAAGTGTCATATGCTATATTGCCAAAAGTATTTGCTCACCTGCCTTGACTCACATGAGCTTAAGTGACATCTCATTCTTAATCCATAGCTTTCAATATGATGCTGGTCCACCCTTTGCAGCTTAAACAGTTTCAAATCTTCTGAGAAGGCTGTCCACAAGGTTTAGGAGTGTGTTTATGGGGATTTTTCACCATTCTAGAAGTGCATTTGTGAGGTCAGACACTGATGTTGGATGAAAAGGCCTGGCTCTCAGTCTCCACTCTATTTCTTCCCAAAGGTGTTCTATCAGGTAGAGGTCAGGACTCTACCTGCTTTAGAGTCCAGTGGCGACGTGCTTTACACCACTGCATCTAACACTTTGCATTGCACTTGGTGATGTATGGTTTTGATGCAGCTGCTCGACTATGGAAACCATGAGCTAATCTAAAGGCCACACAAGTTTGCAGGTCTGTAGTGATTGACTGCAGAAGTTTGGCGACCTTTTCGCACTATGCGCCTCAGCATCTACTGACCCTGCTCCGTCAGTTTACGAGGCCTACCACTTCATGGCTGAGTTGCTGTTGTTCCCAAACACTTCCATTTTCTTATAATACAGCTAACAGTTGACTGTGGAATATTTATAATATAGTGTATCTTCAGTTTTGTCCCATGAAAAGACATAATAAAATAGTTACAAGAATGTGAGGGGTGTACTTACTTTTATGAGTTACTGTAATTTAGACAGTTTTAAGCAGAACATGTTGAAATATTGCATTTATAACAGTTGCCTATATGATTACATTTACACAAGTACACAAAAGACACTTGTGTTTAGGTAAGGCTGTCCACATTTAGGATGAAACTACGCAGTTAGTGCGGTTGACAGATCCAAGCTTAGGCTTCAGAGGTCTGTATGACAGACAAACATACAAACCTCCCAGCATTCCAGAATTATGAGTTTTATTAATTGATCCCCCTAAATTGCACCAGTGTAAATGTGTCTGACTAGTATTGACTGACTATCCATTGCAGCTGATGTGACTTTAAAACATCATGCATAAAGAGGTCAATTTAAATTTAATCCCTGCTTTTCCTCATCATAGTCGTATGGCCTGTGTTACCGATCCTTCACAGGGAGCAGAAGGTCCATTGCAGACATAGGTATGAGAGCAGCACCAGGGAATGGTCCACCAACTGGCCTCTAAACTAAATTTGGTAACTTCACATAATTCTTAGTGCTTTTTTAGCATGTACCTGTATTTAAAAGCATGGTCAGTTATTTTATCTGTGTATACTTACACACTATATAATACTGGCCAGTTTTGTACATGTTAAGAGGAATAGGAAGACCTTGTGTAAAATAAACTTTGTGGACCACCAACTGCCAATTACCAGTGGGCATCCATTTGCTAGTCAGTCCTATTGCTCAAAAATCAGAGTGCTTAATGTTTTGCACTAGCAGTCCTACATTCCTACAGTCCAGTCTAGACGTTGTATGGGAACAGTGAAGAGAGGGACTGCATTTGTTTGTAGTTTGAATTTCAAAACAGCTTGCCTCAAGAAAATTAAGTAAAAATCACTTACTATACCTCTAATAGTGCTGGCCGTTGCTGGAAGCTGTATGCTGGTGTGTCAATTACGAAAATAATGTTTTCCTCTCATAAATAAACAGTCAATAATTAAGCATTTTAGCTAGCATGTATTTGGATGTCCAAAAACTTTACCGTGTGCTGGTCCCTGGGGAGCTTTTTTGTGAATGAATGATGTAGTATCCTGAAAGCCAGTGTTTTCACTGTATGCCTGTCTTGTTAACCAGACCTTGCTTTAGTGCTGAAATCACTAAGCTCAACAAAAGGGTCTAATCAGAGATAAGAGAAAACAACAATGCTGCTATCATAAATTACCCCCGCTGCTTCGTAGGGCAGCTGCCTTCCTGTTCCCTTCTCTTTTCCCTCTATGTAATGCTTCTTAGGCTTTTAATGCAGGAAGGCAGAGCAGTAAATTAAATTAATGTTAGCCTTTTCTCAATCATTCATCATTTCCAATAAAATGATTAGAACTGTTGTAAGTACATCATTAAAACCAAGAGCATAAAAGGCCCATTAAAAAGTCATTAATGGCAGCATAGCATGAAGGTCTGCCCTGTTAGGCTTTTAGCTGGCCAAGATGGGAAAGCTCCATTGTCTGGACATCATTTGAAACACGGACATGTAATTATATTCTAAATAAACAGAAAAGCAAAGCAAAGGACAGTAGTGAATTATCTGGAAATTACTCGAGGAAGTAAACCCCTAACATTTTTGTAACTATTTTATTACATGTTTTATGGGACGATGCTTACGATATGACACTTTTACGCAATATAAAATGGTCAGTATACAGCTTGTAAAATGTAAATTTGCTGTGTCCTCAAAACACAGCAAGTCATGTCTAATTCACTGGCAACAACTAGAGCTTCACATGGTGCCATTGAAATCCTCGTTCACTCCTCCATGATGACGTCACTGAGCTGGAGGATATTAGAGTCGTTGCGTTCCTCCACCTTCCATTTGAGAATGCCTCACAAATGCTCAGTAGGCCTGGAGACATGCTTGACATTTACCCTCAGTTTCTTTAGCAAGGTAGTTGTCATCATGGAGATGGGTTTGGGGTCATTATCCTGTTTGCTTCAGTATGCCACAGTATATGTTGGCATTAGCTCCCCACAGCCAGCAGCACTCATGCATCCCCAAACCATGACATTCTCACCACCATGCTTTATTGGAGCCAAGTTACACTTGTCCTTGTACTTTTTACCTTTGGTATCAGGTGTGAGAGCGATAACAGCAAACTTTACAGACCTGCTCCCATTCACACCTGAAACCTCATAAGGCTAATGAGTCACATGATACTGGAGAGGGGAAATGACTACTTGAGCACAATTTGGCCATTGTCACTTAGGGGTGTACTCACGTTTGTTGAAAGCGATTTAGACATTAATGGCTGTGTTATTGAGTTATTTTGAGGACATAGTAAATGTACACTGTTATATAAGCAGTATACTGACTACATTGTATCAAAGTATCATATCCCTATATATAAAACAAGTAATAATATGAGCAGCAGTACAAAGGTTTTCAAGCCTTTCCAAAGAACAGTTACCACTCTTTCTGCACTGCTTTCATGCCGTACTGTAGTAGGTCTATGATGATATGGAGTCATAATGAGCAGCAGGGCTGTTAAAGACATAAGCACCTTGATGACTTATTTTATCTCTTATTTAGCATGAACCCAGCTCTATGATTGCCTTTTTAATTAGACTGCAGATGGCGGAGTCGTTTTATTATGAGGGACCTCATGGGTAGGTTACTTAATGTGTGCATGTGCAGCTTTAATTTCAAAATGCACTTGCACTTGTTTTTACGCTAATTGGACCAGAGCTACATCTGCACTGCATTATATCGGAATCTGTATATGAGTATATTTGGAACACCTCTACATTTTTCAACCAGCAGTGTATAAGTGCTAAATACAATTATACCTTTATACTAATAACTACATATGTAATGTGGACATTGCAAATTACCAGTCACACACAAAAGAAACCCAGATAGCCAATGGTATCCTTAGAATTTGATGATTGTGGTCAGATAAATGTATATCAGACAGTCTAGTGACAAAATGTCTGATGCTGCACTTTCACATTGTACAATATATAGTAAGGAATGTGTGGATATTCCAAAATTGCATTTGAAAACAGTTTGGATTGTGTCCTCCTTTAATGCTACATCAGACTACAATCTTCTGAAATGCCACTGCTCATGTTTTTTTTACAATAGGTGTGTATGATGCATGATTGGACAGTGTTAATGTTGGGCAGTAATCCCTGGTTCAGTTGTCTTGTGAAGTTAACCATAGGCTCCATGCAGGCTGACAAATGTTCTTAATCGATGTTGCTTTTGGAGGTCTGGGCAGACTGGAGCAGTTGATGGACCAACATGTTTAAAAGGTACAAAATGTCACTGAGGTGTTTGCTGTAACCCACTGTACTCCCACTATTTGTCTATCTAATTTCAGTGCTTGAACCTGTTAACATATTTGGGTACCAGAGTGTGACTGAAATTATATATGTCAAAAATTTGAAGTGGTGCCTACAATATTTAGCTAAGTTTAGGTTTAAATGTAGTATTAAAATAAACATATTCCAATATTAATTATATCTTCCGTGTGACCTGGCTGTCTGCCTTAGCCTGTGATAAACAGTAGGGGGTGCTGTGGCCATCCTCTTGCACAAAAAGATGCCAGAAGTAGGTCTTACACTTCTGAAAAAATATAAATAGAAGTTTCTCAAATCTTCACTTTCATAGAACATTGTGCAAGATGACATGAGTCAGTGCGCTCCCTAATTGGAAAAAAGGCTTAAAACGGGTAACAGGCTCATTATGTGATTCCATCGTAAGACCTTTAATAAACAATTAAGGGTGCAATAAAGTGCTTAATTTGATAACGTGACGATAAACATTTTAATTTCTTCGTCTCGCCATTCATCATGATCTCGTGGGAGCCTGATTGAAAAGCAGACCACATGTTTGCCACGGAATCCCACGAGGTCAGACATCAATCAAAAATCCAGCTAGTCGGTGCAAGCATGTAATTAGCATACAGTTAGATCACCTGCAAGAACTGGTGAAACTCCATGCATGTGGCTTAAAATAAAAAAAAAAGATTTGTATTAATTTCAGGCTCAGCTGCACACCAAAAATGGAACATTTATTGGTTACACTTCATTGGTAATAGTCAGGTATAGCTCTGCATCTACAGTTAGATCACCTCCATTGATGCTTTATTCGCTTCTGAATGAATTAAAAAAACAATGCCTTGAGTGACTATAGAAACACCTGATGACCTTTTGGTAAACGCTTTTGTTGAGCCTCTCGCTGGTTACAGAATATACTGCCACAACCTGCAATGTGCTCAGCTTTTAAACAACTTAATATCTTAAACTTAAAATGACCCGATGGGTAGCACTGTCACCTCACAGCAAAAAGGCCCTGTGTAATTCCAAGAGTGACCTTGGTCTTTTCTGTGGGGAGTCTGCATGTCTTCCCCTTGCGCGCATGGGTTTACTCCAGGTGCTCTGGTTTCCACAATCCAAAAACATGCTTCAGGTTAACTGCTTACACTAAAGTGTGTATGAGTGTGTGAGTGTATGTGCCTAGGGTGTCTAGAGTTGTTCCTGCCTTGCGCCCTATGCTGACGACTAGGCGACAGCTAATGATGAGAGCAATGCACATATATAAAAGTGCAAATGAACTGAATCTGTATTTAATTCATATTCAATTTTAAATATGTGCACAAATTTAATTATAGAAAAATTAAAGATATAATAGTAAAATAATATAATGAAGGTGGCACAGTGGCTTGGTGGGTAGTAGAGGCTGACATTTTTTCAGGAATCCTACGGTTCACGTGATTCTCGAGGGAATGGACTCAACTTAACTATTACTCACATGATTGGGAGTAACAAAGTTGACGAACGCAGACGGGAGCGGGAACCAATAAATAAGATGTTTTTTTCTTTTAGGAAACATACAGTAACGCAGTTCTAAAGAACTACACGGCCCAGAAGTCAATGGTGCTTCCGGCCACAGCTTCCCACCGGAATTCATAGAACAGCAGCAATGGATGGAGTAAACACAAGGGCTGTGTCTGAAATCATATACTTTGTAATCAGACACACTACATGCTTTCACATACTGTATAGTATGGAAGTATGCGATTTCGGACGCAGCCAAGCTCAGAAACTGATGTCGTAAAAATTGTCAGAAGTAACGACTTATCTATAAAGCTTCATATGCACTTTTTTCTTTATACAAAACTCAGACACAGTTTGTAAATTGTGAAGGTAATGCTTTTATGCACATTATTTGATTGACAACAGTTCTCTTGCTTTGTGCAGTTTTGTCTTTAGGGAAATTAATGCTTTTAAGGAAATAATTGCTTAATAAATGAGTAAAACGCAACTTTATGTTATGTTTGGGTTTATTCAACAGGGACAGCTGGTCCTCCATAGGAAAAACTATAGGGACCACAGGCCATGTATTATTTATGTTTTGTGGCCTTTAGTGAAGAAAATGTTCTTTTGATTAAGACATAAGTGCGAACTGCATTTCGGTGCTTTGTACTTCCAACATGTGCAATGACAATAAAGTTGAATTCTATTCTATTCTATTCTAAAATGAACTGTACCTGTTGCCATATCCTTTGAAATAAAACTGCAGAACACAAACTAATCTTAAAGATAATGGGGATAAGATTACATTTCAGTGCATTGCCTAAAAACTAGGAAACGTAGGAAAATGCGAGCGGTACAGGAGCGGGAGTCAAGTTTTTTTTTTTTTTTTTTTACCAGGTAAAAGGGACTGGAGTGGGAAGTGAGGATGGACGGAAGTGACAACGGATCTGGCAGCGAGCCAGACTCGTTTGGTGGTAGGAGCGGGAATTGGGCCGGTGGGGAAGGAAAGTGGCAGGTTGTCCGGCATAAGAAGAGTAGGCGATTATCGGAGGATAGAGATTCTAGCGGTAGTGGAGTGCGGGGAGAGACAGTGAAGCGTCTGATGGCGTGTTAAATCCGATCAGGTTGACATCGGAAATCAAGACTGCTCTAGGGGATGTGGCCGGAGCTAAAAGGTTGAGAGGAGGTAAATTATTAATTACATGTAAGGATGAACGTCAGCGGGATAAAGCCCTTAGAATGAAGTATTTAGGGGGTAAGAAAGTGCTGACGAGATTGTTTATAGAGAAGCATTGGCTGCGTGGGGTAATTTCAGGGGTGCCATTAGATATGTCTAATGATATAAGATCAGATAAAACACAATATATCTGGAGGCACTGTAATAGAGGCTGGAGTTAAAGGGGATAGTCTCTCTGTCATGATTCGATTTGATGGTAACGTTTTGCCGGATAGGGTTAATCTGGGATATATTAGCTTTCTGGTAAGGGTTTATGTTCCTCCACCTATTAGATGTTTTAACTGCCAGAGGTGTGGACATGTAGCTGCAGCGTGTAGAGGCAAGAAGCGGTGTGGGGTATGTGGGGGAGAGCATGAGTATGGGCATTGTGGAGAGGGAATCAAACCCAAATGTTGCAATTGTGGGGAAGATCATAAGGCTGCATATGGTGGATGTGAAGTGCGGAAAATAGCTGTGGAAGTCCAACAAGTCCGAGCTAAGCAGGGTATGCTGAAGGACTGAAGGAGGTCCGTATAGGGGTACAATTAGAAGGCAAGGCTGTTAGGTCAACTTGCACAGTTAATGATGTTCCCAAGAGCCGACACGAGCCACCAAGCGCACTGTCCGATCACTCAAGATACTCTGGTAGTGGATAAGTTAAATTTGTAATGTTTATGGCTGAAGTGATTAACTGTACTGCCCAAACTAACAGTAGGACGGAAAGAATTAAAATCATAGTAAGAGCAGCAGAGAAACTCCTAGATATTAAAGGCTTAACTTGGAAAGTAATAAGCTCTAGTCTTGCTGGAAAGGTTATACCCTCACAGTCCAGTGATGGCCTGTAATGGGAGTTCTAATATTGCAGTGGAATGCAAGGAGTTTAATTGCTAATGGGCAAGATTTTAAGAAATTTTTGATTAGTAGAAAACGTGTACGGGATATTGTATGTGTACAAGAGACATGGTTGAAGCACCACTTGAACATTACTATATCAGGATATGTAGCCATTCGAAGGGATAGGGAACAGGGTAATGGTGGAGGTGTAGCGACATTTATTAAAGAAGGGATTGGCTTTAAGGTTAACCACATAAGTAGTGAATTTGAGTCAATGGCAGTGGAGGTATGGGGAACAAGTGGGAAATTTAAAATTGTAAATATATACAACCCGTGTTTTCAGTCTAGTAAAAATGTAAGGCAGTTTGGTATGGAGATTTTAATGCACACAGTACATTAAGGGGTAATGGGATAGCTGTGGAAGAGTTTATGATGGAAGAAGGCCTAGTATGTTTAAATGATGGTAGGGGTACTAGGTTTAGTATCAATAGACATACCACTTCTGCTATTGATCTGACATTAGCTTCTTCAGATTTGGCTGGCAAGAGTACGTGGGATGTTGTGCAGTCTACCTCTCTGGGTAGTGACCATTATCCTATTTATTGTGTACTGGGAACGGAGGTCATTACAGAGGCAAGGG